>JAMXBD010002778.1:0-164289 GCA_024138025.1 Combretum micranthum | reverse complement strand
TTCAAATTATGCAATGCCTCATCTACATTCCAGTCAATAATGAATAATATTTTTAAACCGCATTTGAGGAAGTTTGTAATTGTCTTTATTGATAACATATTAGTGTACAGTGAGTCGATGGAATGTTGCACATTTATAAGTGGTGCTCCAAATATTGTCAGACAATACTTTTTATTTGAAGAAGATTAAATGTACATTTCGTGTTAATTCTATTGAGAACTTGGGTCATATTGTGTCTAAGGGATTTGTGGGAGTTAACCCTTCAAAGATAGCAGCCATTAGACATTAGCCTCTACTTGGTTTAATAAAGCAACTTTGAGCATTCTTAGGTTTAGTTGGCTACTATAAAAGATTCATTAAGGGATTTGCATCTATTACTTCACCCTTAACAGACTTACTCAAGAAGGACACTTTTCTATAGTTTGATTTAGCTACTAACCCTTTTGATTCTTTGAACTCCTCTATTACAATTACGAGATTTCAACAAACAATTCGTAATAGAAATAGACACTTAAGGATAGGAATGGGAGTATTTTTATCATAAGAAGAGAAGCCTATTGTTTACTACAGCAAGAAATTCCTAGCACACAAGATGATGATAGCATCGACATACATTCAGGAGTTACATAGATTGGTAGAAGCTATGAGGAAGTGGAGACAACACCTATTAGGGGCACACTTTGTCATTCGTACTAATCATAAGGGTCTTAAGGAGATTCTTACTCAAGTAATACAAACACCCAATTAGCAAAAAATATTGATAAAATTGTTATGGTATGATTATAAATTGTCTATAAAGCTGGCCCTAATAACAAAGTAGCCGATGCATTATCAAGGCAACAAAAGGGAGACTTATTGGCCATTTATATTCCTCAGAATGATTTGATATCTCAGATGAAGTTGGAGTATGACAAGAATGTGGATTTCCAAATTGTTATTCAATAGTTAGATCAAGGGCGATAGCTGAAATGGAATCTTAGATGGATTGATGGTGTTTTATATCACAATCACCAAATATTTTTAGTTCCTACATCCCAACTTATTCCATCATTATTGCTTGAGTTTCATGATTCACCTGTAGGAGGTCACTTAGGAATCACTAAGACATATCATAAGTTGTCATCTCAATTTTAATAAAAAGGAATGAAGAAATCTATTGTACAATATTTTGCAAGTTGTGCTATTTGTCAACAAGTAAAGCATTCTACTACAGCCCCTTAGGCTTTATTGGAACCATTATTGATTCCAGAGAGAATTTGGGAGGAACTCTTCATGGATTTCATTACTTAATAGCCAAAGTCTCGTGGCAAGATAGTAATTTTAGTGGTAATTGACAAATTGACAAAGTAGTGTCATCTGGGATCATTGGATACTCATTATAGTGTTACTAAAGTTGCCCAATTATTTATTGACATGGTGGTCAAGTTACATGGTTCTCCTAAGTCAATTGTTTCTTACAGAGACTCAATATTTTGTAGTCATTTTTTAAGGGAATTATTCAAGTTAAGTGGCACAAAATTGAATTTCAATACTGCCTATCATCCTTAATCAGATGGCCAAGATGAAGTCATGAATAGAATAGTTCAATAGTACTTAAGGTATTTTGTGATGGATAAACCTAAAGTTTAGGTATCTCATTTATCTTAGGCAGAATTCACCTATAATACTTCTACTCATGAAGGGAGTCATTTTACTCCATTTGAATTGGTATATGGATGACCACCACCGCTTATACCTTTATATGAGAAAGGTACGAGTCACTTACAGGTGGTAAACATGGATTTATCAGCTAAGGATGAAATATTGACACAATTGAAAGCTAAATTTTTGAAGGCTCAAACTCGCATGAAGAAGAATGTGATTTACATAAAACTAGTATTTCATTTTCCCTGCTGAATTAGTGTTTTTAAAATTACAAACATACAAATAACTATCTCTTCAACATGGACAATATTCTAAATTAGCAAAAAGATTTTATGTTCCTTTTATTGTGCTACAGCATATTAGTAATGTAACATATGAACTAGAGCTACGAAAAGGAAAAAAATACATAATGTATTCTATGTTCCGGTTCTCAAGAAAGCTATGGATAAAGCTATGCCTTAACTAGAGTTACAAACAGAATTAAAAGACAAAGGAACAAGTCGAGGTGGCTTAATGATTTTGTACTAGATTAGTTACATGTAACAATAGATCTGTAGAATTTGTTATTGAAATTACAAGGTCTATAACTAAAACAACTAAGTTAGAGTACTGACTCTATCTAACATGTTACTAAATGATAGACTCAGTCGCATACATGAATTGTTATATAATGAAGTTCAACGAAACAAGGTGATATCCCATATTACCATCATCAAAGTGTCTCTTTAGTGAGCATTAGGAGTTTGAGCAACTCAAAATAGCTCTTTGTACCTACAAAACACATCATATAGCCATTAGAGAAGAAACCCTAATTGTGAGAGAAAACACGAGTTGAGAGAGGGAGTATTCTAAGAGAAAAACTAAAGTAAGGTTATCGACTTAAGCAAGAAGGCAGGACATATACAGTGGTTAGGCCCTTAACATTGTCACTACTAATTCCTTATTCCATAATTCAAAAGATTTCTTATTTTTGTGATTTCAAATCAATTAAAAGAAAGTTTGTATTTTGAAAAAATAAATAAATATAAAAATCATGTGTGAATGTTAATAGATTTCATGGATGCATACTTTTATACTTGTGCATAGCAAATGCAATGCAAATAGAATTCTTATAATAATAATTACCGATAGATCAACCATGCGACAAAATGAAAATACGAAGAGAAGATTTTTGTTGAAGAAATTAAGGGAAGAAAAATACTTGATTTATTTATTGAATAATGTACGAATGGAAAAGATTGCATATAAATCATAAGTGGGATTAAAATCCATCAAGAGTTCAATATGGTTTTGCGAATTTAAAAGGCTATTAAATGGTTTCATTTGAAAGTGGGACTTCAGTAGAAAACTGGCATTTCCTATGAGCATTAGTGGTTAATTAATGAATTGTTAATCAACATGTACATGGTTGGTTAGATAGAGTAAGCAATTTAACCATGAGGTTATTGAGTAGTTACTTTTTTAATTTATATATGGAGTTGAATTAATTATTACTCTCTTAATAACAGTGTAGATTTGTACTATATATATGTTTTTCTTTTTAATTTTTTTTTTCACTATTGAGAAATCACAATTTGTGTCATTAGGTTATAATTGCATTGACGTTTGCATTTTACAATTTGAATAAGAAATCGGTGCTAATTAAGAAAAGCGTAAATGTTACAAATAGTACCTGAACTTAGAAAATATACAATTAAGTACATGAATTTTGAAACTGATCAACTTAGTATCTAAACTCAAAATTAATCACTTTACTAATTATATAAACTTTTCATGTATGCCAATAATACATTTGTCATATTGACTAAAAACATCATGTAGGCGGATGGTGTTAACCAATTTAATAGAAATACTATCGGTGTATATAAAAGGTTTTTTTAGATACTGAATTGATCAATTTCAAAATTCAAGTACCTAATTGCATATTTTGTCAAAGTTAAGATATCAACCGCAACATTAACCTTTAGAAAATGTACTTTAAGCGCAAAGGAAAGTGAAAATAAAAGTTCAATCCTTGAAGGATACAAGCAATTGTAAACCATTAGCGCAAGTCAAAACCTTCCATGATCCACCGTTCTATAGAATGTATTCATCCAAGTGGTTAAAAAGTAGATAGCCTCTAGCTTATATATTTTTAGCAACATCTCTATTAAGAACGTCATATACTAGAAAACAATATGGTAATGATCCTTTACACGGACCCAATTTTTTATAAGTCATGTCATGGAAGATGCTGTTACTCGTCCAAACTTCAAGCCATAGCCTTGGTGAAGTCCTTTTCCCTTTTTTTTTTTTTTTTTGGGCCATTAGCCCTGGTGAAGTCTAAACAAACACATTCCACGCCCTGAGGCTTCAACATCCCAAGTCAAGAGTCAAGACGAATTGATGAAGGCCAGCTGAAGCTCCATGTGACGTACTTCCGGGCTTCGTCGCGCGTCCCAGAAATGCGCAAGAATTTATTAGCCCATTACTATGCACAGTCCAAGTTGAATCCATTTCCTCCGTTTCGCACAGGCCCATGAAATTTGAAGTCCATAATTTTTGGCCCACGGCCAAGGAAGTCCACCTGCCTTGAACAATTTAACGAATGAGATTTGTTTTATTTATAGGGAGAAAATTATAACAAGTTGAAGGAACAAAGAAGGCTAAGCTTAAATAGAGAATTAATAATGTAAGTGTTGAAAATAGAACTTAGCCTTATATAAAGTGTTGCTAATAAGAAAATAACACTTTAAAAATAGAAATTAATGATAGGATTATAGAATTTTCATATTTTAAAAAGAAAATCAATGTTTTAAGTGGATGACAAATGAGTTTAAAAATATATTATATTTGGACCACGTTATCTAATACTGATCCTTTTTTTTAATAACTTAAAATGTTTATCATGTATTTACGTTATTTTATATAGCATTAATTCTTTTTTCAACCACTTAAAATATTAGTACCATATTTAAAGTTATCTCGTTCAGAATAATGGGCCGATACACATGCAAATAGAAAGAACACAAAGATAGAGCCCTTTATTTGTTTTTTTTTTTTTCTTGTACATTAGCTTAGTTTTCCTCATAAGGATCAATACTTGTTACAAGCAATGGCAGAATTTGTAGAAAGTCATAAAAAAATGTTATTTCTCTCATTTCTAATATTTTACCTAATATTTTACCTCTAGCATTATTCTCCTTCTTGGCAAGTACAAAATAGGTAGAGTATGAGGTCCTTTTGGTGCCCTACCCTATAAGATACTAAATCAAAAATTTTAGACTTGAGATCTACCATGTAACAACCAAGAACCCATATAACCTGAGGGGGAGGGAGGGAGTGGGTGCGATGGAAAATTTATTTTTTTTAAATTTATTAAAATATATATTTTTTTATTTTATATATTATAAAGAGTAAATCATAACATATAAGTAAGTATGACCTAGTGGTTAAGAATATTGTTTTATGTCCAAGAAGTCTAGGGTTCAAATCACATCATTGTATTTCTTTTTTTTTTTTTTTTTTTACTTTTTAAACATACATTTTTACATGGCTACTCCTTCCCTTATTCTCTCTCTCTCTCTCTTGCTCTCTCTCTAATTTTTTTTTTCTTTCACAACAACTAATAGCATTATATTTTTTTATCATAAAATTATATCTTACTAAATAAAAAAAATTTTAAATAACTATTTTTATTTAAATATACTATAAATAATAATTAAATTATACATATAGGCCCCATTTGTTTTGAGGAACAGTATTTGTTAAATAAAAAAAATTCCTTAAAAGTAACATATTTTAAAATATTTGGTTAGTTTTATGGAAATGATTTTTTTTTTTTTGTATAACTTCAAGATAACTCATATATTTTAAGTATAAAAAATAAAAAAATTATATATTATAACAAGGATTAAATCTACCTAAAAGAAAAATATCAAAAGAATTAATAATAAATATCTTTGTATTGTAATTATTGGTATATGAGCTGGTCAATTAATAGAAAAATGACTTGCGCATTTATATTATGTAATTTGTTTTCTAAAAAATAAGCTATGCCTGATTCTATGTTTTCCAAAAGAAGAGAAAATGTTTTCCATTAATTGTCCCATTTTTTATTCAACAAACATAGAAAAAATGAAATGACATTTTTTTTAAATATTTTTGTTAAGAAAAATTGCATTACATTCTAAATGCATAATTTGACTTAGTAGCATTCTTTTTCTATGATTAATGTTGCTAAAATGCACATGGATTATTTAATAGCTATCCTATTTGAATATATTTTATGATTTTTTTCTGTTAAAAACAAAACTTCTAGGTATAAAAATGCTATATTTTACATTAACAATTGATTTTCAAGTAACATATATACGATCTCTTACATAAATACTAAATACTCTTAATTATTGTTTGGATGAATTTTTTTCATGAAATTTAAAAAAAAAAATCACAGTGAAATGATCAACAAAATTATTATAAATATATAAGATGTAATAGCTAGTATATATAAATAAATAATTCTAATGTTAACTTAATTAGGGTCTGGCCCCTATCATAAAATTTTTGCGTTTGTCACTGTGTATAACGTAAAATTTATAGAGTATAATTTATTTTGTAGAACTTGTAAATTTTTTTAATCTTTCCATATATTTTAAATTTATATGATAAAAAACTACATATATGTGTGTGTATGTGTGTGTGTCTGATACTACACGTTCTTTCATATGCAAATTTTGTGAAACTTATAACAAAAGACCTACATAACCTATATCAAAACTTGTGATATTAAGAAAATAGTGTATTTTCTCATTTTGTTACTTCATTTTTATGTCATGTGTGTGTGTGTATAAACTATGGAACCTGTAGACCAAAGGAAGAAGTTTAAGCTTTTTTTGCCTAATACATTTACTAGATGAATAATATAATAATTTATTTTCATTTATTGAATATATCAATATTTTTCATAGGGTGGATACTAAATATCCTAAAATCTTTATCTAATATAAAGAGTATAAGTTTTAGGGTTTATGCCATATGTTCCCCCCCCCCCCCCCCCCCCCCCCCCCCCCCCCCCCCCCCCCCCCCCCCCCCCCCCCCCCCAAATACATTTACTAGATGAAAAATATAGTAACTTTTTTTCTTTATTAATATATCAATAATTTTCATAAGGTAGATACTAAATACCCTAAAATCTTTATCTAATGTAAATAGAGTACAAGTTTGAGGGTTTATATCCTCTAGGCATCCTATAATAGTAGGTTTTTAAAAATTTGCATCTAAAATTCACCTTATGAAACTTAATACCTACTGGTTGAGAGGGTTCAGGGTTCCAATACATTAAAGGCATAGTTCAAGCCATTGTCATGCTTGGTTACACATCACATTATAAAAAATTTTCAACCATGGAAAATGGAACTCTTCTAATTCCCTTCTTTTCCCTCTAGTTGTATGTTTACTCGTCCACATTTTTCAGCATCTCTTTATCTACACAGGAGGCTAAAATGTCACCACCAAGCCGGACTCTCTGAAGAAAGCTCTCTCATAGGCCCTGGATTGTTGGTCAAAATTGCATCCTTATAGGAACTACGCTTTTTTATGCTCCTGCCATCGCTCAAAGCAAGTCTCGGTTGGGAAAGGGGAGGAATTTCTTAGGGTTCTCGTTTCTATTCAACACTTGTTTCTTCCATCTCTTGATGATGTTATTTTCTATGTCATTTTCATTTTATGAAGATACTTGGTTATTAGGGCCATCGTTGTGCATGTCTTTGCTTTGGGTCAGTGGGAAGTTGTACCATTTCCACAAACGTCCTATAAACTATATTAGAGAAACTACTGCACGACCTTGTGCAACAAATTGACTAAATGACCATGAATTCATTTTTATTGTTTACTGCCCTCTGCAACGCCCAACTTTTTTCAAGACATCCTACTTGATCACATTGAGCAGATTAACGTTCATGGCATCTCCACGCTTACAAATGTTGAGGTAAATATCCAATATCGTCTAATCTTGTTCTTGGAGCAAACAATTTACAACAAGAGACATTCCGCCAGATTACCCATGAAGGAAACAGTAACAGTTTTATAGGAGAGACTACTATCATGCGGCTACCAAATTACATGAACCTATTTTTTTCATCCATAAAATCTTTGCAATCTAAATTATGTATTAACTATTAACCTTCGGCAATGTCCCAAATTTCCAAGTTAATTAGTGTATCATGATTGAAGAGCGACTTCAATTGATATTTGCTTGCTTGGGGTCAGTGAGATCATGTGCCTCCAGTTTTGCAGCTCCCAGGGCCCGTTTGCTACAACCCAGGTCCCAGTCCCAATCTCGGTCCAAATTCCTAAGCCCTTGGCAACAGCGGCAGTAATATCAGCCAGAAACTCCCTAAGAAGAAACACACAACTTACTAGCAGTAGCAGTACCATTTCTTTTGACCTCATTAGGCGGCCAATGACAGACATTTTCGGTTAAGCAAGCTCTGGCAGTCGTATTCAAAATGCAAAATAAGTTCAATATGAACAAATTCAATATCTACGGTATTATGTATATCAATGAACCAGTACTAAAATGGGAACCCAAGTCGGTACAAGATCAACAGCAAGAGTAGCATGTATTAAAGGCCATATGCATACAAATGGCCATCAACTTCTGGAGAAAAGAGGAAAAAAGAGAGAAACAAAATGATGTGAAATTTACACACGAATTAGAACTGCGATTTAAAGATGAGAACAGGGGAAAGCCCAATATCAACGCAAGGCATTTAAACATTGACTCAAAAAACCAATACATTACTGATTGAATATGAATAATGCATGCTATGGATGCCCTGAAATTGCGTGGTTTTAAGCAATACCACACAACGAGCAAGTATACAAATTTGAATACATAAGCAAGACAAACTCTATGACAAATGACTGGTACCAAATGCAAATATGTTTTGACACCAAGTTTTGGCGCGACAGGATAAGAAGGCAAAAAGTAATGCAATCAGAAAAATGCAGACTTGATCATTCTGAAGATCCCACATCGTCTTCTCCACATGGACAAATCCGACTGCCTAATATGATATACAAAATTAAAGCGCATGAGGCTAACGTTCCCAACACATCCACCCACCATCATCTTAATTAGTCTTTTCTTCCTCCATAGTTTATGTTCATCATATGTGTCTGCTAAGTCAGCAGACACTGGACTCATCACCATCATCTTCCTCCAAGGTGAAGGATAATTATAAAAATTATGCAATAAAACAAAGATGATGACATCCCCTCACTCCTTATGACATCTTGATGGTGAATGACCAATATTTTGCGCCCAAAATGGTGATGACCTGACTCATGCTATGCAATGCCAGACCCGAACTTACACAACCAAATGCATGAAAGGACCTAGAATAAATGGACTAGCAGTGGCCTCAAAAAGGAATGGCACGACTGATAGCCATCTTGGCCCATTCGGCAGATTCCTTAATCATATGGTCATCTGATGACAGGCATTCATTGAGAAAGTCTTTGCTTGATACAGATTGCTGAATCAAAGGACCAGCATTACTGCCCAGTGTGTCTGCCAGATCTCCAAGGACACCTATTGCCGTTTTCATCACCAAATCATCCCTGAAGAAAGCACAAAAGGAGATCAGAAACAGATTTGTTTAAGCTGAGAGGAGGGGAAAAATCCCTACAAGCAATAATAGAACTCACATATCTTTCTCCATATATAAACTATCCAAGAATTGAAGAATGCTAGGAGCATAAGGCATCAACAACTGAGTCTTTGGCGATCCCTTAAAACCTTGGAATATTCCCGAATATGCCTCTAATATTCCATTTCTCAAAGAATTAGTGTACTCGGTCATATCATCATCAGCACCTGAAGTATAGGCAGATAACTCTGCTGCACTTTGGAGCATGGGCATAGCATATATCAGATATTTCTCAAAGTGTTCCCCAATAGCCAAAGCAATGTCCCCAAAGCATGAGAAGATGGGAGGTTTAACAGATCGGTGCAACTGGTTGCTTGTTAAGTCTTTAAGTAACTGAGTCATTATACCATCACAATAAGGTAATATCTTATCCTCCAGAGCTCGGCAGAGATCTCCCACAACACCAACAGTAATTGCACAAACCTGGTAGTCTTCAAAATTTTGAAGTCCCATTTCTAGATACCTGTAAAATTCTGGCATGTATTTCTCAAAACTAGAACCTGCTGCATATGCCAGCGCACCAATAGCAAGCATGGCTTCTTCATGCGCATTGGCACTTCTAGAAGCAAAAACTCTGAGGAAGGGCCCATCATTTGATCAGCGTACTGCAAAAAATGATACTTGGTTGCCTCAGATGACCCCAGCTTTTGTGTGATAACCTGTAAACAACCACAAAGAAGCCCCTGCAATTCATTCTGCTTATCCCTCTCATCTGACGAAAGTTTCTGAGCTTCAAGAGTCTGATGAAGTTCCATCATAATCATAGGAATTAGTTGCATCACCATTGGAGCAGTTTCATCAGTGGAGCACCTAACAACTTCATTGAGTGTCTCATATGCTGCAGTGCGGAGGCGTGACTCTCCAGCATCCTCTCGGCGCGTAACACTATACAAGGCCTCAAGAATCTCTTGGAAAAAGGGAGTTAGTGGAGAAGGAGATGGTCCCATGTCCTCATATCCCTGAGCCAAGAAGTACAAAGCACCACAGGCCTTTTCAGCAACATTAGGAACATCTTTCATACTTTGTAAAAGCACCGTGACAATCTGCTGGCAATTTGCTGGAGTAATTATAGGTGTCTCTAGAGTAGAACCGTGAAGAAATTCAAACATCCTTCCAAGAGTCCAAGCAGTGGTGTCCTTGACATGGTTACTAGGATCCTTCATGAGAGCAGAAAGCATAAAATTCAGAGCAACATTGACAATAGGTACAAGTTTTTCAGGAGATGGGCCTTCCAAAATGGAACCGAAAGCATAAGTGGCTGCCTCTCTTTGTCTCCAATCAGGTTTTGTAATATTTTCCTCAATGAACGGTATCACGAGAGGAACAACATCATCTCCGACAGTTCGAGCAACAAGACCTAGGCAAGTGCCCCCAGCCATTGCAATATTCCAGGCCCCTTCATCTTGATCTTGATCCTCTTCCTGTTTGAGAAGCGTATCAAGTAACATGGGAACAAGGACAGGTAGAGCCTGCTTGATAAAGTAAAAGCAAGGGATATCAGAGTCCCCAGTAAAATCACCTCCATACTCTTCTAGTATATCTATCTCCTCATCACAGATAGAACTCCAGAATTCAATGGCCTGAAGAGCCACAGGCTCCTCATCTTCCTTGACAGCCTTTGCAGTGATGTTGAAAATATCGTGAATGTAAGGAGACAATTTCTCATAATATGTAGAGGATATGGCAACCAAACATTCAAAAGCAGCTTGTCGAATCTTAACTTCAGGAGAGAGAGTAGCCTCACAAACAACTCTCATGATATAATCACGTTCCATGTCATTGGAAAAGTTTGCTTGAGCAAAACCCAAAGCATTATGTAGTGCCCGAGTAGCAGCAAGCCTCACATCATTATTGGCCTCCGATGAGTTCATACCCTGAACAACAGCTGTAAGAATCTTATTAACATGATCCTGATCCACAGCATCTGGAGAAACTTCTTCACAGATATAACCAAGTGTCTCAAGTGTTGCCTGCTTAGTATGAGCTGCAAGCTGGTGAATATTTGACAACAGAGTTCCAATCAGCTCAGGCCACTGCTTCTGTGGTAACTCAATACCAGCTACTTTTGCAATAACTTGAGAAGCAGTAGATCGAGCATCATGAGAAGGAGATGATAGTGTCTTTATCAAAGAAGATTTTATTTGGGCTTTTGCTGCTGAATCCAAAGCCAACCACCGTTGTACCAGTTCAAACTTCCTATGTTGTTCCTTAGCATCCAAGGCATTTTTAAGTATCAAACCAGCCAGTTTTCGGCTCTCAACAGGCTTTTCTTCATTAGCCAATTCACCTGCCAGAGAAAACAAAAAGCTGGGAAGATTTTGCTCCTGAAATTGTTTCAAGGTTTCTTCCGCATTCTTGCGCACATTCCCATCTACTGCTTGTGCATTTAAGAGAATCTGCGTGACTTCCATCGCCATACTACCTGCGTGTAAGTAGAATGAAATCATTAGCCGAGAAAAAAGGATACAACTTTCAGAATTTTAGCCAAAATGGCTGGGCCATTCGTGAAATTCTATAGACATCAAAGGGATTTTACTTATAATTATCTACAAAATCCAATTATTCAGAAGTACTAGATAAACAGTCTATAGTAGTATCACAGAGGGGTTCCAAGCCAAGGTAGCTCTCTGTATCTAGCATCATAATATGGAAATAAAAAAATAGAACAGTTACATTAGCAATCGTGTTGACTGCAGAATTCTTAAGGTCACACCTTTACAGGATTAGGCACCCCCCAAAAAAAGGTAAAATTTTTATTCCTATTATCTACATCATTTTGACAACCTATACTTGACTACAGTTTTACTTGATTAATCATACTCATACACTATTTTTATGCTGTCCTTTATATGTATTGAATTGAATAGCAGCACCGAACGCACTGCAATAAAACTCACTCAAAAAAGCAATAATCCAACTAACCATCTCCAGCCGCACTCAAAACATAAATAAGTTAGCATTTATTTATTCACAATTGTCACAACAAAACAAGTTTAAACAAACAATCTCTTAATGAAGCACCAACTGAAGAATCACTCTCAAGCAAAAGTCAATATAACTCATTAACTCCTCTAACATCAATGACAATCACGGTGTAAAATAGATCAAAAACACTAAAATGCCACGTACTTATCAATTAATTATTGAATAAAAATCTCAACCTTTCTCGATTTCTACTCTTTTTTTCCCAAAAATCAGTGTGTAGAAATAGATCGTTACTCTACAATGATACTTAATAACGAATCAGTTTCTACAGAAAAATCTAATCTGTCTCAATTTCTCATGTCCCAAAAAGACAAGCTCATTTACTCGACAAAATCACTATCCACTTAAAAGAACACTTTGATTTCTTGCAACAAATCAGAAACTACATCAACACTAAATTGATTCCACAAGAATCCACATCATGGTCCAAACACTTAAATGATAACAGAAATCGACGATCGGATATCCATCCAGATCGGAAGTTACTCCGGTAACTAATTATGAAGATCAAATTATAGATAACAAAATAAGAGAAAGAAGCAGCAGAAAGCACATACACCGAGTCGATGAGAGAACCCGGGGATGGAGATTGAGTCAGTATGATCGAATCGGACGAGACGGAGAAAATAAGCGGCGAGTGTAAAACCCTAGCGCAGAGAGACAGAAGAGAGAGAGAGAGAGAGAGAGGGCGAAAAAAGCAGGGAAAATAGCAATCTAAAAAATGCTTAGATTTACCAAAGTAGCTGAATTTTGTAAATCGTTAAAAAACACAGTCGCGCTGGGCAGAGCGCGTGGGAGCGTGATTGAACTTGGGATTTGTTTTATGAAATTATAAGGGGGGCCTACGAGGATTGTGCGGTTTTGATTCGTAGGTGAGAGATCATAACTTAGTTTGTGGACCACGTGAGGTGTTGGAGCGTGGGAGGATGTGTAGTCAAATTGTGTTTCTAATCACCGTTGTCGTGACAGTTCATTTATTCTGTATGGTAAGGAAGATCATATGTTGTGTTGTGTTGTGTTTCTCTTTGTGGCTTGACTTCGAATTTTGATGGAGGTGACTAGGGCATGTAACATGTGCCCTTCCAAGTTCAACTTGATCGGGTAAGAGCTGATCGATGAGAGAGAAAATGCATCAATTTTATAGTAGCTCATGTTACTAGGTTTAGAACCTAATATAAAATTTTATTTGTTCATGTCTATCACTAAGATTCGAGGATTTTAAATATTATACTCAACAAAGGTATGCTTTTTTCGTTATCCTTCTATTATTTTGATTTTATCTTTTTATTATTTTTAAATAGACTATTTGCAAGAACAAATACCGATGAAAAATAAACATTTTTACTCATAAACCGATTAAACAAACTAAATACTTATATGAAACAAATATAATACAGATTTGATACTGTTGAACCTAGATTTTTATTTTTGGTTTAGTTTCCTTTAATCCAATCGGTATTAAATCCTAACTCGTTTAATACGAACCATCAACTAAAAATTAAAAGAAACTGTTAATTTTAAAAAAAATTGAAATCGTCTCCTGGCTTCTATCAAGCTTAAATTATAATTTTTATTTCGATTTTCTTTAATATGATTCGCGTTAAACTCTAACCCATTTAATATGAACCATCAACTAAGAATTTAAAATATGCTAAATCCTCAACTAAGTTAAAAATTAAAATTAGATAGATTAAATAAATCAAGCAAATCGTAGAATGAAATTAGATAATTTGACATAATTAAATTAGTAATAGATTAAGTTGAAATTTGAGATTTTAAATCCCTAAACCCCTAAATATGCTATTTAAATGTTCAGTGGATTCCTAAATCCTTAAGTTTTAGCCAAATTTTTCATATCTTTAACCCCTATCAATTTTAAAATCATTTGTCTGTCTAATAATATCAGTTATTAAGTCTAAGCTCAAGTTAAATATTAATTTGATATAAACCAACTTCTTAAACTAAGTTCCTATTTCAAGTTATTCATTTCTAACATATATATTCTCAAAATATTTCCTAAACCCTTTCAAAACTAAAGATATTTATCTGAAAGATTTAAACTTAATGCCTTTATACTAAAATATATATAACCTTATCCTTTTCCTTTTACTTTTTCTTACCAGCCTTACTTCTTTTCTTTTCTTTCCTTTTTGTTCAAAACTGCCTCTCCCTCTTCTTCTCCTTCATTTTCTCTTCTCTTTCTTTCAATTTATCACTTCTATATCTCCATTTCATAAAGGCTAGAGGAGAAATGAATTTCAAAAATCAAATAGAAGATGGAGAATGAGCATATAGAAGCTTCATCAGCTAAGAATGAGGAGAAGTGGTGAAGATCAATTTGCATGTGTTTGCTAAAAGATAAATGTAGTGGTTTTACTTTGTGTTTGATTGTTGTTTATGTGTATATATGAACGATTAATGCTAGTTATAAGTAGGATTTAAATAAAACTTATAATATATAAAGTTATATATTAAAATCTAAGTGAGATCATCCATATTAGAATTAAGATTTTGATGAAATATAAAGTAAAAACATGTATATAGATGTTATAAATGATGCTTTAGGTTTATATTGAGTATAAGATGTTAGATATTGAAAAATGACATAAAACAAGTAGTAAAATAGGTTGAGTTTTCGAAAGAAAAGAACAGATCAAGGAACATGAGCGGTGTCAGGCCCCAAATAGTACACTAAACGTAACAGCCAGCCACACTCAATATTAAAGCTTAAGAATGACTACCCTAGTCACGCATAAACTTCGATACGGAGTGTAAGGCATACTTTCATTCATAGAGAACCATTCTTTAAAACAAGTAGCTTAAGAAGTTATAGAAATGGCATTCAAGAATGGAAATCATAACATCGTAACTTAAGGAAAATATGATAGGAGTCTTACAAATAGAAAGGGGGCATATCCCTACCAAAATAATTATATAATCTCCAAATACATCCTTCAAAATAACATTACAAGGGAGATTTCTATAGAAATCTAGGTCTATCATATGCCAAAACTTCTTCTAAAAGCTCCTGAGTCAAAAGTCGATACTGAGTTTAACATCCTCAGAGCTTCAACAACAAAAAGGAAACTATATCTAAAGGGGTGTAAGCTTTACATGCTTCATGAGGAATATTTCCAAAACAATGTACTCTCACAACAAGGCCAAACAAGTTGATTTATATGAGCATATGAAATGCATCAAACACGTGAGCAAGTAATACACATGATTAACCAAAAATCATATGTTGAATGGATTTACACTCTCCATTCATGGTTAAGTATTTCGAGCCCATGCGACTATAGTTCGTAAATAAAACTTTTGTAGTTTTTTCGAGCTACTACTCGCCTTTAAATTGTAGTTATGACGGGCTCCTACATGCTAAATGCAAATTTGCAAGCCCTTGCGTACCGCACTATTATGCTTTTGTCCCACAAAGTGTATAGCAGTGAATGCAACGAGACTCACTTCATGTTATGCATGGATTCATTTAATTAAGTACTTATAGCATGATATTAAATATTTTAGAGATGATCATAGAATTGGCAGATACTACAATATAGTACTAAAACAACAACTTGATTATAGATAATTCCAGCCTCAATATACTTAATTTACTTTCAACCAACATTATAAGGCACATGTACTTTCTAGTTTTATATTTTCATATTTCTAGTGCCACTATACTACAAGCAAAAACAAGAGTACGACAATTAAAGAAATAAACTTACTTAGCCATAATGCAGGAAATCCACTAGTCGTAATAGTCCTCGGGATAGAGAGCTTCTCACTCTTCGTCACCGAAATAAAAGAAATATCTTAAATAAGTATTTCATGGAGATTCTACTTAAACTTGTTAATTTTATCTTAAAATTTTTGTCAAAATTCAAACTATATGAAATTCTAACTTAAAACAATCATAACTTACTCATTTTAAGTTGGAACTTTGCATATTAGATGTTGTTTCCTGCCTACTCGAAAATATATATTTTTAAGGTTATTTTCAACATTTAAAGCTATTTAGTTTCCGAAATAAGTCGTAAAAAATTGACACAAAAATCCCAGCCCTTAAATTGTAATTTTCAAATTTTACACTATCTAAAAATTATAAAACAAACACGTAGATATATAGTCGACAATCTTTTCATATATATATACACACACACATATTATATGCATGATTCTAGTAATGTTGCTCAACAATGATTTTTTATAAAACAATTTACTTTAGAGGTTTGAAAAATGAAGTTTACAAAATCGCTCTTTAAGTTATTAGAAGGAAAATTAAAATTTTGAATTTGTTACAAATGAGTGCTTACTTATTTAAAACTATTATCTTTATATTTTATTGACTTTATAAAGATAAATTTAATTCCTAAAACTTGGCTCATTAAGTTGTCTACTAATTTTATTTCATAAGTGGATTTTTAACTAGTAAGTTGATTTTAAACTTGACTTGGAAAACTTATTTTGATTTTAGTGTTTATCAAAATGTTGGCATAAGCCATCTAAATAAGTTTTTAATAGAAATTCACATAGCAAAGAATTATCAACATTAAAATTTATACTAATTTTACTTTAATAATTTGGAACTAATGTAATTGAATCATTATCCTATGTTTTAGTGGAATTTCTTCTAAGTGTTGAAAATCACCTTTCTTGAGAATTTGGTCCTATCTTTATATAAACGAATCATATTGTTGTTTTGGAATTTTTATTAAGATGACAACATCATCCTATGATCATTCATGAATATAAACTTCGTAACTATGAAAATAACCCGTGTAGAAAGATGAAAGAAATGGAGAATCAAGTTAGCATATATATAAGAACAAAAATATGGAAGTCTTAGCTTGAAATCAAGATTTCCCGAAACTTAGAGATGGATAAGTTCCATAAAAAGAAAAGAAAAGGATAAGAAAATTTAAGGAAAAGAAAAAAAATTATGGAAATCTTAGATTTTTATTCAAGTCTTCGAGAGACTTAGAAATGAACAAGTCCCATAAAGAAAAGCAAAAAAATAGCAAGAAAAATATAGGAGTCTTAGGTTCATGTCAAAGCTTCCTAGGACTTAGATTATGGACAAGTCTCAAAAATTTTGACTTGATGAGGACAAATTTAAGACTATAAATTACTAATCTTATTTATTTAGCATGAAATAAATAAATGAGCAAAAAATAAAAGCATAAATAAAAAGGTTATATTAGTGAGCTTTAGGCTCTAATAATACATATATACATTTATACTTAATAATGAATAGAAGTTATGTTAGAAGCATAATCATAACAAGAATATAACAAAATTTATAAATAAACATGGTGTTGAACAAGACATGAACAAGTTGTTGTTTTTATGATTTCTTCCCTAGTATAATGCTCATGGGGCTTAAGAAATCAAAACATCTAAAGTGCTCATGTTATGTTAACATGAAGATAAGAAAAGGGTTTAGACATTTACCTATAGTAATGATGGTAGGAGATGATGGATGACATATGGATGGAAGAAAAATTTGTTAAAATTGGCTTAAGAATGGGATGAGGGGCTCACGGCAATAGAGGGAGAGGAAAGAAAAGTTGTAGAGAAATTTTTGTAGAGTTTTGTTATGTTTTGGAAAGTATGTTTAAAGAATAAAGGAATGAAGGGGTATTTATAAAGTTTTAGAATGAAATTTTGTGACTAAATTAAATGAAATTGAAATAAAATTGAGAAGAGAGAGAGATGGGGTGCACAGGCCATAGGGAGAGAGCGAGAAAATTGATTAAATTTGTATTTTTATAATAAAAAGTAAGTAATGTGTAAGATAAGTTATGTATAAAGTTTTATGGGATAAGAAAATGTAAGAGATAGATGTGTAGGTTGTAAGGAAAAATAGAGATAGTAAAATAGTAGTGAATTGTAGCAAATACAAATAGTAACTTGAATAGTAAACAAGACAAATTAATACTAGTAGTAAAGAAAATATGTGTAAACAGGCTATATCTAATATTTTTAGAAGTTCAAAAAATTATATAACTAATATTTTATAAATCATCATCTTTTACAATTCTAAATATGTTATCAGAATATTTTATCGTTTCACATGCCGAGACCTTGTTTTTGAAAACTAATCCCATTTAGATTAAAACGAAAAAATTTTCGACAAATCTGGTCTTTTTAGGTTATATCACATTATTTCGAACTATAATCTAATATTATCTTATTTCTGTTGTTTTAGGGTTTCAAGCACATGATTGCCTGATCTAAACTCACTAAGGCTTGCTAATTACCTAGTTGACATTTGGGGTTCTGGTTGACTTTCGGTTCTAGGGTTTATGCATAAAACCTATCATAAAATCTAGGAGTTTACACATAAGAAGCTAAATAAATCGTGCTCTTTATTTTAACTCGTCAAAAAAGAAACAAGGCTAGAACATGGCTCAATCTATCCAACCATACTTCTCTTAACTTGTTTGCACATGAGCATTTCCAAAACAGCACGGCTAAAGCACAACCCCCCCCTATCTCCTTGTGTTTCTTTCTTTTCTCATGTATGTAACATGTTAAGTAGAACACAACTAAAACACGACTTGTTTATTACACGGTGCTTCTCTCTGAGCTTCAAAACATGAACAAGCATGAAGGAAACACATTTGAATGTATTTGATCGTGCTTCTCATATGCATGAACACAAGGTGAAACATGGGCACCTTATTGATCGTGTTCTTAAAAATATTTGAATAAAATAAAATGAAATAGATAAATGATAGTTAATATGTTATGTTAGTTAATTTATATAATTAAGAATAAGTTAAGCAAATTTATAGATTTAATAAATAATTGGATTAAACATAGAGGTTAACTAAAATGAACTTAGTTAATAAATCTAAATTGAACTTAACTAAATAGACTTTAATGAACTAAAATGAATTAGATTAATTAAGTTTAAATAACTTGACTTAGTAATCGAATTAAGTAATTGATTCTAATTAATTTAGCTAGGATAAAGTTAAATAGATTTAATAATATTAATTAGCTTACATTAATGTCTTAGGTTAAGTTATGAGGAATATATTGTTTCAAAGATATGCATGCTAAGGAAAAATGGATGTTTAATATAAGTAATAGAAATTAATGAATTATAAACAAGGAAAAGAGATAATTGATAGACAATGAAAAACTGTTGTATCTTGGCGAGGGATCATCGCAACCATAGTAGGGTTCCTATTTAGTTTCTTATAAAATAAGTTTTAAAATGAATTTGATATAAACAAATAATTAATTAAATACTATATGATTTTAATTCTTAAACAGAATTGATACCTTATTTATCTTCTAGGATGGCTTATGACTACCTTTTGTCTCTGTTTGGATTTCGAATATAAAGGTACATAGTGTCATGCTTGATGTTTGTTAGGATAGGCATTTCTAATGAACTAAAATTTAAAGATAACCTAAGTAATAAGTGATGCTTATGATTGTGTCATTTATTCTGGTCTGGGAATTGATAACCTTATCCAAAGTCAGGCACGGTAGTTAGTCGCTTAAGCCAGTCCTACCATGATGTAATGGTATGCCATGATGCCATTGTAATTCATAAGTGGCTCATCAAATAGTAATGCGGCAAATAGAGTCGGTGTAATATTTTTTTATGCGTGGAAGGAAGTAACATGGTTTAGTTCATGCTTAAGGGACTGATTGAACTAAATGATATTATGAAATCGAGATAAGTAAAGCTGTATAACGGCTATGAATCCTAGATGAGGCTATTTTGTTTCTCAGTTAGATAGGAGATATAAATATCCAAGCTACTTATATCAACTTCCCGAGTAGCTACTGTTACTCATGACTCCCAAATTCTCATATGCTTATTCCATAACGAGAGTGCTCACATGTTGTTCGTTTTATTCCAATTTAAAGATAATAACTTGTCGTTACTACATTGCACTAGTTTAAGCTTATGTGTCATCTCGTGCATGCATGTGTTGCTGTGTATTAGGCTTCGGATCATTTTTGTTTTTCTTTCGAGATGGTGATTTGATGTCGATAATGATGATAAGCATGATGTTGATGATGAGTGAATTAGGTGTATGGTAGACTCGGGAATAGTTTATTAAAGAACAAGACGAGTTAGGATTGCTGGCTTTTATTTTATATTATTTCAAAGTTGGATTTATCTTTTGGATCTGTATTTTCTGTAAGGTTTTGGTTATGGAGCTCAATGTTTTGTAATAAATTTAAAGTTTTTTTTTTTTTTTACCATCAAGGAAGGTATATGAGATACCTGATGGTATGGTTAAAGTTGATATACACGTATGAGTAGAAGTTAGAAATGCTTTTATAAACTTTATTTTACCGTTGCTAAATACAATAGTCTCTAATCTAATTAAAACGATTTTTGAATCTAAAACTGGCTAGCAAATGTTCGACATAAGCGTATCTTTTAAGGAATCATGTGTGTGTAATTTTAAAGTATCTGCGTAGCTAAGGACTAGGCATACCTGAATTTAGATTTGCATCATATCAGGTCTATATAGAATTAAAGGAAACTTCTAATTTTAAAAAAATTTGGAGTCGTCATTTGACTAAAGTCGAGAAAAAAATGAATTAGGACTAATAGGTTAGTCTTAGTTATGCTATTGATCTGCAAAAATTCATTTTTAGAAAATAGAAACCATATTACTTAAGTATGGGAGCTATCTTATTAGGGAGCTATCCTATTAAAACCTAAACAATTACCACTTTTTAACTTTCCAACTAAAAATTGTTCCTATTATGTATTATCTACCAAGAAATACCTATTGATTATAATTTGCAATAAAAAATTATCAAAATCCACACAAGACGATTAACTTAATTATTATTTCCTAAAGACAACTTACATGCTATAAGAGATTATCCACAAATACATATTAAATTCCATAAAAGGGAAAAGAAAAGGTTTTACATTTTTTATGTCACTCATTAGATGCCTACATACCCATTAGCCGAGATAAGATAATACGTAGTTTTTTAATGGAAAATTTAGTTTGTTGATTAATTTCAAAAATCGTATCACTTAAAATTCATTAAGTTTTATTAACTTTATAAAATTGAACCTTTTATTGTGAATCCTATATATATCAAATTAATTTTGATAATTTATGAAAAAGTGGTTTTTCTAAGTGATAAAAAAAATTAAACAAGGACTTTACATATCGAACTAGTTCATATTATAATGAGGAATATTTATCTTCAGTGGCGTCAATTTGTACAAGCTCACACGTAACTACACGTCATCTTAATAACTAGATTTACAAGGTTCAACTTAGTGAGATGTTACCAATTTTAGCCAAATCAATAATATATAAGACACATATATTACATACATATTACCAAGAAAGCACATCTATTATTACAAAGTTCCTAGTAAATATCTCAATTCATTGTTAATGTCAAGATTGATTAAAGTTTCCATGAAGATTAAGTATTCTAATCATTCTATTTCTAACCAAACAAACTCATATTAATAATATAACAAATTTTCAATTTATGATATTGTAAACACATATATTAAATATTCACAAAATTTTAAAATTGGTATAATGAGATGCCACATGTCAAAATAACACTTTCATCCTAATATCATGATCATCATAAATATCACAAAATCAATAGAGCATGCACATATTATGATAAAAATATAAAATTGTAAAGAAATTTGTCATAATATTTTATAATACAAATAAAAAGAATTTTATTATAAGAAGAAATTAAGAATTATAAGGCTATACACATTATTTACATGTTTCATTCACTCACACCAGTATTATTGTCATTTAGATTTTTTTATGTTGTTGTAGTAGTGGTAGTGGTAAATAAATATAAGACAAAAGCAAACTTAATTGGACAATGAACAAACGAAAGCAAACTTACTTAGACAATTACGTGTGTAAGGGAGATGTGGATGACCATAATCCAATTGGAGTTGGGTTAAGTAACAGCAGGGAAGTCGGGTCACTGTCGTCTAGAGGGGGCACAAGTAGAGAGGATGCATCAAAGGAGACTATTTGAGAATTGTGAATACTCCAGTAGTGTCTACTTTAGACGAGGAGCAATAGAATGGGGTGTTTTGTGGCTAAGCGGTGGTGGCGGAGGCATCGGTGAGGCTCCAATAAGGGACCTCTGGTGGTCGTTTATGGTGATTGAGTGGTGGTTTTTGAATATTTCAATCTCTTGAACGCTCCGCTGACCTCCAATTTCGCCTTGTTCGTGGTTTGAATGGAGCATGCGAATCCTATTTATAGTACTAGGGTTATCAATGGTTTTCCCATGACATGCTAAGTTAACCCGGTTTCATATCTAAGGTTTTCAAAGCAAGCTATATTACGAATTTTGGAAATCAGTTCGAATTGGATGCAATTTTCTAATTTAATAAGAGGGTGAATTACACTAGGAGGTCCTAACGTTTAGGGATAAGTTCATTTAAGGTCTCAAAGTTTCGAGTGGTTAAAAAGAGGTTCAGTGTTTAGAGGTAAGTTCATTTAAAGTCCTAACATTTAAAAAAGTGAGTCAATTTGGGTCTCTTAGAACACGTATAAACAGGAGGAAATATTTAATAAAAACTCATAAGACTCTTCTCCTATTGACACGTGTCCTTAGGGACTCGAATTGACCCACTTCATTAAATGTTGGGATCCACTTCATTAAATGTTAGGATCTTAAATGAACTTACTCCTAAACATTGAGACATCTTTTTAGCCACTCGAAATGTTGGGACTTTCTAATGTAATTTATTCTTAAATGAGATATTAAACGTGTTTATACTATTTTGAAGCAAACCTCACTTCAAACTTACCTAAAACAACACAATTTTAACATGGATTGCTATATTTCAGGAAAGTTGAATTTTTGTTTTTCCTAAAATTTAAGTCGGGTTCAATATAGTAAATGATCATGAAAACTTATATGTTTAGTATCAAAAGAAAGATTTCCGTGCTTAGTTTTCAATTTTGCCATTGATTTGGCGAAATTAAAATTGGAACTTGATTGAAATTGGGCGCAAAGTGAGTTGTGCGAGCTTATTTTTGCCTGCTCAAGGTAGAAGAAGATATGCCGACGTTAGTATGACATCAACACAAAAATTTTTTTTGCAAAATTTTTTTATTTTTCTTCTTTTTTATTATTTATTATATATTGTTATTTCCTCCTTTTTTATTCTTTTATCCCATTTATTTATTCCTTTTTCAAAGCTAATCTTAATAATTCATATAATATGACATGATTAAATTTTACTAGTTTACTAAACTTTATATTATAACATTTATAAGAAAAAATGTGGTGTCTACAAATACAAATACTGTTGGAAAACAAACTGTCCAAACAAACCCTAGATTACTTAATTTATTTCCTCCATCTTTAATAGTAAGCTAATGCTCACTAGCAAAAATATACTACCATAAATGGCAAGAAGTGGTTTAGCAAAATTGACCATTAGATATTCAATTGAATTTGTCTAAAGATTAAGGCCTAGACAAAAATTCTAACATTATTATGAGATTCAACTATTATACAAAGTAAGTCATCTTTCTCTTTTCTAATAAAAGTATTATTATGATATGTTTATTTAGAATTTAGATGTTGTCACTAGAAAAATGAAAACACTTGTTTTAAAATGTTATATATACGTTGTAACATATTGTTAGGTGCAAAAGGTACCTATTAAGATCAAAATGATGTAAAAGCATTATGTGAGATAAAGAATTATGATTCATTTGGAGCAAACAAACTCAAAATGGAATCGTGATTATAATTTGTATTTTTTGTTATATTTGGAACAAACTGTAAAGTCAAAATTACTATCTTTTAAATTTATCATTTCAATTTTTTAAGTGGTAAATAAAATTTGGTTCTAAGGGGGTTGTGTCCATTTCTCCTTCACTAATATAAATCGATGACTATTATAAACCTTAAAAATACTAATACAAGACAATATAAGTATATTTCCTAAAGTAACATGCTACAAATCAAGCCAAAGGAATCCTTCTACATAGATGAAAAATTATCATGTTTCATAGTATTTGAAAGTTGAAATATAATTTTTATCTGTATCAAAAAGTAGTTCCTATAATTAATATGCTAATTTATGTCAATTAACAATAGAATCAAACAGATTACAATTGAATATATCACAAAAGACGTATGAATATAAACAAAAAGAAAGGAAAAAGCATTGAAAACCCTTTAAAAAAGATATCATGGTGTATGAAGGAATTTCTAGCTAACTTGAAAAGCTAAACATATAATCTACATCTTACATTTGTTCCTTGCATAAAAACAAACAAACACATTAGAAATTGGAAACCCTAATACGTTACAAGGAAGAAGAAGATTAGGGTTAAAAAAAGGCTACCTGAGAAGGATTGAGAAAAGACTGTGCAGTGGGTTTAAATATCAAGGGTTGTAAAAGTGAATAAGGCTTGATATATTTGTAAAGAAGACTAATAATTTTTGCGCTATCACTATATTGATCATGGCACCTGAAACTAGATCATAGAATCAGCAATATCATGTAAAAGTCCTTAAAAATTCATTAGTTGCGATTCAAGATTGCTTGTCTCAATTGAGTACAAGATGGATTGATTGGAATTGAATCAAAATCAATAAAATATAGCTCATTCCAATTAGGTAACATTTGATTCATCATTTTCTAAGGAAAACTCAAATGTAGATACGTCACAAGAATCAAGTTGGAGATTCCAAAGTTTTCAGGGATGGATGTATTAGGATGGATCTTTAAAGTTGAGCAAATTTTTACCTTTCATCAAATTAAGAAAGAAAAGTGGATTACCAATACATCTTTTGCACCAAAGGGAGATGCTTTATGGTAGTATTAGTGGATGTACCAAAACAAACAATTGAGTGCTTGGAAAAAATTTTGTTGATGCTTTGTCGGCAAGATTTAGACCCTCGGCACACGAGGATGCATAATACATTTCGTCTAAGTTAGTACAACAAGCTACTATGTATGATTATCAAACTTAGTTTGAGTCATTATCATATAGAACAAGTAAGATTATTCGAATCATTCTTGATAAGATGTTTCATTTCGGGATTAAAACCTGCATTGAGATGTGGAGCCCAAATATCTAGACGAAAATCTTTAGTAAAGGTAATATAAAACCTTAAATTTAGAAATAATTACAATCCATCACATGTCCATTTTTACTATAGACATATAAATGCTCATAACCTTTTATTACCACCATAAATACCTTAATTAACTCTAAAAAATTAACTCATGTATTGACGACTTTAAATAGTTTTCAGAATACATACATGGATTCATAAACGATCATATAAATACCATCTTATAATCTATATACTTTAATTTAACAAATGGTTTTAAAGAAAACCACTCTACTAATACTATAAGAATTACACGTTGACTAAGTGTTACCAATAAATTATAAATATGTGTTGCTACTCAAACCAACTACACATAATTAACTAAATCACAACTCTTATGGAAATCACCAACTCTAGCATTGCACCCACCCTCATATACCTCTACCTTTCATACTTGTAAGCGGAAACACGATGCATATACCTGATGTAGAGTTATGATCAAATTAAAATCTAATATCTGTCCTATCCTATGATCACTCTAAATGGCAAGTATACAATCAGAATATAGTATAGCAATTAATATCAGGTATCATTCCTCAAGATCTCTTTACGTACTAGTAATTATCTTAATCCTATTATCTAACCTAAAAATATTAATAATCTCAATTATTACTAATTACAAATCAATATCAATATAAATATGAACACTTAAGATTACTTTTCTTAAATATCAGATTTACAACTTACCCAAACCCTTCGAATCACCACTACTTATCATGTAACTTTAAACCTAAAAAGATAATTTCAATTTATAGATTTACTTATCTTAAACCGTGAGATTCCTAATTTAGTTTAATATCTTTCTCAAGAATACTAAACCTTAATGTTACGCCCTAAAGAGTACCCTAAACGTGACAAACACTACCCCTTATTGTACACAATATTAAAACTTGAGAATAACTGCCCAGTCACTCGGAAGCTTTCATATCGATACAAGGCATACGTTCACAATAAGGGAGATCGGTAGAGTTATGCATTTTAAGATATTGGCAGTGAAACATTCAAAATAATACTAATTATATTTCATCGAAATATAAAGTTCTACAACTTTTACAGGGCATTCCCTTGATAATCTCCATATCAACAGTCTTAATATGAAGATTAACTAAAGCTAGAAGATTTTAAAGGAAATCTAGTATATGAATTCAAAACATAATTCCTCCAAAAGCTTCCCAAAAGCATAAGTTCTAGCCGGATGACAGGCTGGTCTCGGGTGCAAAATAATGATCCTAAAATATCAAAAATCTATTAAGGAATAAATATAACTAGCTTAGTAAGATATTCGTTACGCAAAAGTACTCATAACAAGCATTCAACCAAGTTTATTAAACAAGCATATGAAATGCAACAACCATATGATCAAACAATAAATACGACTATCCGGTTTCGTATGTATGATGGATTTATCCCTCCATCGGTGGTTAAGGAATGATTTGAATTAGGCCCCAAACGACCTCCTTAAAAGTTTGTGCGCATCTTAAGGTTCCGATGAACCATACTACTAGTCCCCGAGCTTTCCTTACCCAAAGCAACTGATCCGGCTCAGCTACAACTTAAGGTCGTATTCTCCGAATGTCCTAAATCTTCAAGATGTAGCTAGGCAACTTACTTTTCCAGTCCCACGCTGAGGAGTAGTAGCAAAATGCGAGATGATATTCTAATTGATATGCATGAGCAATTTAATTTAAGAGAATTTCCAATTCGATATTAATTCATTTAACGCAATCAATCAATATCTGCACACACAACAGTATACATAGAGACGATTATAACAATTATAGATCGGGTTCTGATATACTCATCGTTCATTGATCGCACATAACAATTCACATACATAATTCCCATGATATCCCACATGCATATCAATTTTATCTTTTCCTAATATCTAGTGCTCTATCTACAAGTACATGAGCGAATACATAAACTAAAGAAACTCACTCGTCCATAGCGATCTTCTATCAGTCGAAATAATCCTCGGGAAAAAGAAGATCTTAGTCCGCGTCACCTAAACAAAAAAAAAAAAAAAACCCCAAAAGGAGTATTTCATCCAAGATCTACTTAAATTTTCTAACTCTGTCTTATTAGGTTCGTCAAAATTCACATGAATGGAAATTCCAACTTAAAATGGCTATAACTTACTCATTTTAACTCGGAATTTCACATATTATATACCATTTTCTACCTACTCGAAAAGATCTATCCATTTCTAAGGTTATTTATCAAAAGAAGCCATTTGTGTCTCGGAACAGTGACGTACAGATTCAACATGAAAATTCCAGACTTTAAAACTCAAGTTTTAAACTTTTCTTCATCCGAAAATTCTTGTACAAAAATATAAATATTTGCATGGTTGAAAAATCCTTTGAAATATAATATATATATATATATATATATATACTCAAAGTATATCATGAATTTAGTGGTGTTGTCTCAATAATAATTTTTGTAAAACAATATGTTTTAAAACTGAAAAAATGCTAAGACTTGAAAAAAATCCTTTTTAGTTTTGTTAGGAAATTTTCTTAAATTATTATAAGTGAGTGTTTCCTTATTTTAGCTTCATTTCTTAATCTTTGAGAATACTTTAAAATTTCTAAAAATAATTTTAGTTTTTTTAAGATTCCTACAACTCCATTATAGTGGTTGAAAAATGTAGTTTTTCTAAATATTTCTTGATAGTGACTAAATTTTCTTAAAGTAGTCATGTTTATATGTTCTAAAGTTTTCCTACAATTAACTCCACTTTAAATAAATAATATTAATGATCTTCTAAGTCATTTACTAGCTTTATTTCTTAAGTAAGACTTATTTTTAAACAAGTTATTCTTTGATAATTTTGTAAAACTTGTATAGACTTTAATATTTTAGAGTATTAGTGGAAAACTTCAATAAATAAGTTTAAGAAAAACCTTTGTTAAACAATGATTTAGTAATATTAATTTTTAAAGGAACCTTCTTATTTCATTGGTTTTAAAAAAAAAAAGACTATATGTGATAACTTTACTTTATGTATACTTGGATGAAACTCATGTACTATTATTACTAGAAAACTTGTGATAAACTTCTCTAATTTTGGAAAAGATTTGTTAAATAAAACTTTATGTTTTTATGGAAAAATCATTTCTTATGTGATAAATTTACTTTAAAAAGAGTTCTTATTTTTCTTTATTTAAGAAAACTCCTTTTCATATTTGTTGAGACAATATCAACATGTTCATGCACGAATAAGAATATGTAGTTATGAGAAATATAATAATATTAAATAATAAGATAAGATATATACAAGAATAAATAAGAGCATTATAACAAGGTCAAGTATGGGAACCTTAGCTTCATCAAGGTATCCCAGGACGAAGAATAGACTAATCCCAAAAAGAAAAGAAAAGAAAGAAAATTATTTTGACTTGATAATGACAAGTCTAAGACTAAAAAGACTAGTCTTAATAATTTGCATGAAATAAGTAAATATATTGCAAAGCATAAAAATAAATAAATAATAAGTGAGCTTATATGCTCTAAAAGATATATATAGATACACAAATATATTTAGTTAGATATAAATAAGAAGTTAGCATAATAACAACAATAATAATAACATAATAGAAAATATAAACATAAACAAAAACATAACATAAACATATTGTTGCTTCTTTAACTCTCATGAGTCTAAGAAACTTATACTAAGTTCATGTTAAATTATATGAACATGATGAGTGTAGGTAATGAGTTTTACTTAAGGTTACGAGTATGTTGAAGAGGAAAAAAATGGTTGTAGTAATATGTGGGAAATGCTTTTGTGGAGAGAATAGAGAATTTGAGAGAGCGAAATTTCTGGAGTAATTTTGGTAGAGTTTTTGATATGAAAATGAGTTACGGATGAATGAGAGGGAATGGGGTATTTATAGAGTTTTGGAGTAGAAATTAGATGTGATTAAATAAAATGAAAAAGAAAAATAATAGAGAGTGATAGAGAGAGAGATGGATGGCAACCTTGGGAAAGGAGAAGGAAAATTGATTAAATTTGTTGTTTTGTAATAAAAAAAAGTAATGCGTAAAGTGTGATGTGATTAAAGTTGTATGGGGAAGGTAAATTGTAAGGTATAAGTATGATAGTGTGTAAGAGTAGAGTGTAAGAAAAAGTAAAGATAGTGAAATAGTAATGAGTAATAGAAATAATATTAAGATAGTAAACTAGACAATTAAAATATTGGTAGTAAAGAAAATACGTGTAAACACCCTATATATGATATTTATAGTTATTAAAAAATTCTAAAACTAATATTTTTGAAAAACTTACATTTTTATGAGTTTAATGGTATTGTTGGAATATTTTCACTATCAGTGTACTAGGGCACGGTTTTCGAAAACTGATCTCATTCAGATTTAAAATACACTAGAAATTAACGAATATGATATTTTTAAGCTTTCTTATACTATTACGAATCATTATCCACAATTATCTTATTTTTGTTGTTTAGGGTTTAAAAACACGGAATTGCCAGATCTAGATTCACTAGATTAATCATAGAATTAAGTTAACTTTAGGGTTTCGGTTTGACTTCCGGTTCTTAGGGTTTACTATATTTACCGAAAAATATAGAGGCTTACACTTAAGCTTAGATTAGTCTATTAAAATTGTAAAGACCCGGCCCACTTAACCCAATTATTAAGTGTGCCAAATCTCCCGACCACGCATAATACCCAAATATTAGGAACAATATTCAAGTATTATACGTAAGGTCGTCTTAAAAAGAGATGTTTGTAATGACTACCTGTTTAAAATAGATATAACATTCATATGCTTTGAATTAAAACATTACCACTACATGGGTAGTGGGTCATTAACTATATACAAGCCATACATAATATATTTATACATTACAACTTCTCAAGGAACATATAAACATAGAAATCCTACTTACAACCCAACTATATTACAAATACACTTCAACACAAATTACATTCCAAGGCTTAACAAACAAGCCTAAACACTTCAAAAAGAAATTTTCATCAAAAGGAATCCTAAGCATATACTAGGCCTCTCTCTAGTCATCCATAGGGTCTTCCCAATCAGTCCCATAGCCCATATCGTCATAGAGCTCGTCATCAAAGTCACCTGCAAGATAGCAGCATGAGCCAAAGGCCCAGTACACAATAATGCAAACAAATACATATGCAATGCTCACTTAACTAAATGCAATGCAATAAATCATTACAACTTCATTATCTTTTAGTTAAGTGAATAGAACAACACTGGAGTATTCAAACTCCGATTCAAGCTTGGGAATTCTGGGGGTCCTGAGTAACAGCAGCTGCTCAGGGGGTTGATATAGATAGACCGGATACCTATATCTCCTATGATCTAACCGTTAGAGAACAATAGCTTCATCTAGGGTTCACACTGCCTTTATAATCCACTTTCCCGTCTATAATATCAATTTGATTAGTTAACGGTCCCATACCCGTGAACTAAAACATATTATTTCCTTCCGAGCCTAAGTAGAGGATATACCGATACAGTTAACCCTATTAGCTACCCACTTAGCCAATAAAAGAAAACCACCATTGCATCATGGTGAACCATTGCATCATGGATTTGAGTCATTGCATCATGACAAAAGATTGGGCTAAGCGCCTAAACTACTGTGCCATTGCATCATGACAAGGTTGTCGCCCCGGATCCGGATTCAACGATGTAAACCCAATTTCAATATCTTTTTATTAATCTTTGATTAAGGTCAAATTGGTAATGCCTATCCTAAGAAACAATCAATCAAAGTATTATTACCTGTACTAGCTCGAGAAATCAATGGAAATAACGAAAGGGGATCAATTACTGTAAAAAGAAGTAATTACAAACTCACACTTAGTTCAAGTATATATATTCATCAAATCTCAAGTATAATCATCCAAAGAATTCATATATCACATAATCATCCATCATCACATAGCATTTAGATATCATATATTGTCATACAATACTCAACAAATACTTAAATGATCATTTATCAAGCTTGGGGGAATTTTTAAAAACCAATTATAAGTTTTAAACTTTGTTTGAAAAGTATATTAGTTCAAAAGAACTAAAATTTAGCATTGTTACTCTTAAAATTGTAAAAACTTAAAACATAAAAGTTTTAGATCTCTTTTCAAGCTTTCCAACGCAACTTGAATCACCTCAAACAGAGGTCGGATGAAAAAGTTATCGTTGAATTACAAACACGCTGCGAAACAGGGGAAAGTCTGCACGACCGAGTGCATGGCCGTGCTCGAGGCCGTGCTGGGTATGAAAATGTGACCCGAGAAGAATTTTTGAGGGTTTTAAGGCCTGCACGGCCACGTACACGGCCGTGCAGCAGGTTGTGCACACTGGAACAAGAAAATAACGAATTCCTTTGTTCTTTAAATGCATTTTACACTTCTCAAAGTTCTTTAAACTCATTCCAAAGTTCCTCATAGCTTCTTATATGATCAATATAACATTCAAACAACATAAACTTCAACTTTAAACATCAAACAAGTTCAAACACCACTCTATAAGAATCAAACTCTTCTTCCCTAGCACACTTCAAACAATTCTAATACTCATCATACTTCAACACTTCAATTCCAACCCACATGAAAGCCTACTACAACCTATCTACAACAACTCAAGCATTCTAAACTTTCCTAACAACTCTACAACACTTCAACAAGAATTTAACATATCACCTACTTATATTACACCACACATGCATATTTCATGGATTAAGGGGAAAATAAAGCATCTCAAACATCAAATAAACTTACCTCAATGTATATATAAGGCTTGGGGAAGGATTTTTGGTGTGTAGAGTCCAAGAAAAATTGATTTGGGTCTTGAAAATTTTTGGGCTCCTTGAGTTACGAATTTTCTTTTTCTTTGTTCTATTTTGGGTTGTCTCATGCTTCAATTAGACTTTGATGTTTATCTAATGGTGTTGACTTTTGAGGAGGGCAGATTTGGAAAGGCTTGGGCCTTATTTGGGCTTAGTTATGGACTTGAGGTTGGGCTTGAGTGGGCTTTAAAAATTCTGCTATGTGTTTAGAATTTTATTTAGGCCTAAAACAAGCTTAAATTCAACACATAATTCATTACAATAACAATTAATACTAACATGATAATTCTAACATGAATAAAACTATCAACCTAGATATATTTACCATAGCTTATTATCTAATCACATATGTTATAACACACCCAACATTGCAAACACACTAATCCACTCAAACACATACACACATATAATTATCAAATTTAGCATGCATTAATATATATATAAATTATGGCTATTTCAGAAATCTCTTTCAATTAACATCAATCTAGAAATTACATTAAAGAACAAATAATTCCTTATTGGAAGTAAAACCTAACTCTAGATTTCAATCCTAATACAAGAGAATTATGGTACCCTATTTTTAGGTGTGCATGCAACTCTCTTCATCTATGCAACATCTATTCACATAAGCAATTTCTCAATCGACCTATATGAAATCTAATAATTAAATCAATACGATAGCAAATATCAATTTAATAACAGTAACAAGAACATATAGATGAATTCAAGAAAACAAATCTATCATTGAACACTAACAAATCTTAGTTACATAATCAAGTAGGGTTTTTCCTAAGGCTAGAGTAATAATTCTCTACTCTTCTACAGTTAAATAAATTAAAGCACAATTCCAAAGGAGTAAAGTACCACAAAACCCCTTTTTTAAATAATCTTCTATCTCAAAGTTGTAAACCCATAATCTTTCACTAGTTTCTTTTTTTTTTTCTCTCTCTATAATCTTTCTCTTTTATATGTCATCTTGATAAATCTCCTTGTGAATCTTGTTCTATTCACCAACATAGGACTCTAGCTCATTATTCTTACTCTCATATGTACTTAGATGAAGTATATCTCATATCTTGACCATATCTTTTGGAATAAATTCGGATAAAGCTAAAAAGATATGTCTTTGATCTCAACATGAAATGATGTTTTCTCTCATGTAGTTTGGAAAATAGTATTTTTACATTTGAAATTGACTTTAACATGAACTTCAACACGAACCGTGATCTCTCTTGTGTGGCAAATAGAATATCTATTCCTCACATAAATCTTTACATCACTTGTGTTGACTCTTGTGTATTACATTTTGTTTCCTATACAAGCCAGCTTGTGTACTCTCTTGTGTAGAATTATATTTTTCTAACTTTCTTATTTTGAATATACTTACTTTAAATCATCCAAATTCATTCTTTTATGCTCAAATCATATTCTAAAATGTGAAATCAATAATCTAAAATAATTAAGTATCATTTTCATATAATGATTCATGAAAATCATCATTAAAGCTCAATATATCCTTCTAAAATAAAGGTGAAATTATAACTTACTGGTACTCGAAAAAAGATAAAGGGATGGAACGACCTAACTCTTAGGGTACTTAAGGGTAAGGTTGTTTTGTTGCACACATCGCCTACAAGCGACGTGTACAAGGCTTCCAATATCTAGGTAAGTTTTTAATCACATTTTAGTTATGAAATCGTGTTTATACTCTTTAGTCAAACCATAACGAGTCAAAAAAAGAATTTATCAATAATTTAGAAACCCATCATATCAATATGCATAAAAGTCCTTTAAGAAACAGTGGAATGGAAATTTTAAGGTTCAAAACATTTTAAGATAACAATCATAAATCGGGAGCTAGGCTTAATCCGAAAACAAGTTTAACACTCAGTCCAAAGGTAATAATAAAATTAAAGGTTTACAGTCATCCTTAAACGTAAAAGAATGAATGTTTAATTAGTCTTACAAAGTTCCATTTAAATTCTAACTCGTCAGAATCACTATCGTATTCGTCATTCTCGCATCCCATAAAATCATAGTGGAGATCCACATACGAGTCCTCATCAGTACCTGAAATAATATAAAGTGAACGGCAAAGCCTAATACAACAATAATCAAACACATGCTCGCATGTCTACAGACTTAGGCTAATGCAACAATAACCATTTAAACTTAATTAAATTTAAGCCAACAACCAAGTATTTCTAGAGTCCTACAAACATAAATACGCACAAGAGCACTCATGACTTCCGCTAAATAAAAGGGATATGGTTACCTTTAAAAATCATGCACTAAAGAGGGGGGTTTGATAAGTTCCTAGTACTTACTAGAAAGAAAAGAAAGAAGTAGTCTCATACGAATCAATTCCACACAAACAACCATCAATGAGCACGATCCATTGCAACCCTTTATGCAAGAGCCCACATCCTCACATAACTCCATTGCAACTTCACACCAGCTCTTAAATGAACGACTAGTATAGGAATCTCCCCTATCGACTACCCACTTGAACTTATCATGCACTCCATTGGGGTCCAAGCACGTACAACTACCACATCATCCCAAAATTGCAATCAGGATTGCAACCCAATTCGAGGGTGCTACTCCTAGAGTATGTAGCCTAGCAGCATCCAACACTCAATTAGGTCAAGTATAAATCCTTAATTTGTTTATTCGCTTCGAAGTTAAAAGCCCAATCAATTATTCATAATGGAAAACGAAATCAATTCATGATTAACTATTTCTGACTTCTTCTATCTTGTTTGTTATACCTAAGTTGTATAGACTTAGTCATTCTGCGTTAAGATCATGTTTAGAAGATTAATTAAGTCTAATGAAGAAATCGAATCAAGTCTTGTTTAATTTGGACAAAGAATTAAGGAAGAAAAAGGATTTGAAGAGAAGCACGGTGGATACATGGGGAAATGCATTGCCTCGTGTTTCATATGTGGTAGTCATGCTTAGGCATTTTTCTTGCATTTGTGGAAATCAACAAGAAATACAGTAAGATGTATACTACCGTGTTTTGTTGTGTTCCAACATGTTTCGAGACTAGAAAGAAGCATGATTAAAGTACGAGAGTGATGCATGAAGAGTTATATCTCCGTATGCTTTAAAGCATGGCCAAAGGAATGGTCATATATCTATTTGTATGGAGGTCTAGAGAGAAGCATAGGGGAAACATGGCTTCATGTATCTCCTCATGTTTTTCAGTGCTCCAAGCGTGTTTTGGTTATAGTGAGAAGCATGGTGGGAAACACATCCTCATGTTTCTATCATGCTTTTTTTGGGATTATGTTTCTTTTCTTTTGGTAGGGAGAAGCACGGTAGGAAACACGACGTTATGTTCCCATCATGTTGTTCTGGGTTTCACATTTTTCTTCGTGTTTGTGTGCTTCAGGGAAGCATGGTAGGAAACACGTCATTGTATTCCAGTTGTATTCTTCTGGGTTTTGTATATTTCATGTTTTAACTTGTTATTTCTATCAAAATATGCTTCTTGGGTCAAATTTTTGAGATCTTAAAGGCTTTAGATGACTGTGTTTATGTCTAAACTCAACTATCATTCCCTAAATGCTAAAGCATGATGAATTCAAGATCAAATCCTAAACCATCTATGTTTGATAACAAACACTAAGATATCATGTTTTTTCTGAAATTTTCCAAGGCTTTTATGTGAAATCCTTCATCGAACTTTTTCTAACATCATTAATATTATTTCCTACTCATTACATGATCTTGTTCATAATCTTTAGACACATGGCAACAATCATTTCTTCTCAATTTTATTTCCAGCAAAATCCAATCAGAACATACTCATTTTTCTTCTTCAACATCATCAGACTTATCTTATCTCCTCACTATCACACATTCACAGTACTAAAAGTCGATTTTCAAGTCTTACCTTGTTGTTGCAGTTTTAAGGTGATCCTCCAAGCTTAAAACACCTCCAAACTTGATTTCCTTATTTCCTTCACCTCTATCAATATTCTAAGGTCAGAATCTGCATCTAAAACATCTTGAACATTGTGTTTTAACACTTGAAATCAACACACTTATCTTGTTATGAATTTTCTTGAGTTTTTTTAGCTCCTCTTTCTCCTAGTTCATCTTCATCATCTACATTTCCTATCATAAAATGGGTGATCCCAGCTGATTAGTGCTAATCATCCCTTAGTCTCACTTGATTAACATCTAAATAAGGCTAGGGTCTAGGTTTCTTACCCTAAGGTTATTATAGGCTTCCTGAAAAGGCAATGGCAAAATATAAGGTTATTTATATAAGGGCTAGGTTTAGGGTTTCTAGGTCTCTCCAGAGTGCTAAATGGCACAATTACAACTATTTATTTACATTAGGCTTTTCTTTTTCAGATTTCCTGACCTAATTTTCATTAATTATCCATCTTTAAATTTTATTTTATCCCACCCACTATTTAATTTTGTTTATCCTCTTATTTAGTTTTCCCAATTATTTTTTTCACTATTTTATTTGATTTTAATTAATTATAGGTGGGGTTTGGATCATTTCAAGGGATGAGCCAGAGCCTAATACCATGTACCACAAACCCACACGTGTGACAAGGACTCATTCACTAGTAAACCTGTTAATAATGCAACAAGCAACATTTTATTATTTTACCTTTAAGTTGGGAAACAAACATTAGGATAACTCAATATCCTGCCATACGTAAATATGATGATACATATAATTAGGTATTCCCTAACATCCATAAGTCAAAAAACTAGATAATGGGTACTCCCCAATATCCCCAAAACTAAAATGCGTAGATTTACCTATATCATTTCTATGCATAACTCCACTCGTGTATAACACCACACATGGTATTTGGTTGCAGTGATAATAGCATAGATACTTTTTACCTATTACCAGTGACCACATACAACCAACAAAAATATTATTAAAGTTAGATAGTTGATTAATCAATTTAAGTTTTTGCCTTAAACATGCCTAGGCAATAAGTATAAACGTACCTGGATCATTAACTCAACTTACTCCAATTGTTAAAGCACTCTAACCTGGATTACAACATATATATATTTAGACTCGTCTACACATCTTAACTCATTCTTAAATAACATTCCCTAGAATCCTCACTCTTACTCTGCTATTGATGTAAATGTTTGTTTAAGATATTTATATATTTCTTTTGAAAGTTTAAATTATATTAAAATAAGAAAAATAGTAATTAACTTGGTAATAATAAGGCTTTGGGTTTTTTAAGTAGTAATAAGTCTTAAATAAATAAGTTGAATGAGTTTCAAATGTTTTTGAGAAAGATAAATTGAGTTTTGAAAAATTCATATTGTACGCAAGTTTTAACACAAGCTGTGTATAAGGTTATGCAAAAAATTAATAAGAGGCAAAATGTATTATCATTATACACCCTTCAACACAAGCTGTGTAGGAAGGTCATGTACAAAAGCTGACAAGAGGCAAAATATAATTATCATTATACACAACCTTCAACATAAGCTGTGTTGAGTACAAACATGGAGTAATTTGCAAGAACTTGCAAATTCCAAATCTTTACACTATTATAAATATCTAGAATGTATTTTAAACTCAGATACAACCATTTTACACACTCGTTCCCCTATCTTAACCAATCTCGAAATCAAAAGGTCACAACTTACACGAAGAAATCACATTACCTCATTATAATTTTGTCAACTCTTTGCGTTTTGATTTCTTAAATCTTTTTCAATTAAAGATTCCTTAAGAATTCTCCTAAAAACCCATTGTTTCCCTATCAATGCTAAAGTGTCAAAACTCTACATTTAAACATTCATTTTGTCAAGAATGGATAAGAAAGAGAAGGAATTTCACTTATCGGAGTATTTTGCTATAAATTCTCAAGAATCATCACTTTTGTTTAAGGATGAGAGAGAAAAAAAAAATCTTTTGCATGATATGTTGAAGGAGAAAGAAGAAAATGAGAACTAGTTATCTTCCTAAAGTTTTTATATGTTGGGTAACTAACGTTCTTTTTTGAAATTTTAACTAATGGGACAACTTAACGTTAACCAATATTAAGAAAATTACTCTTTGCCTCTAATTATAAATTAATTATTTTAGCGTATTTCATGTAATGTAATAACATGAATGATGAGAATAAATTCAATGATCATGCCAACACTAAAAATTTAACTATTAACCATTTTAATCATATTATTCATGTAGCACATTTGACCAAAGTGTTACACTTTCTATTTAAAAAAGATAAAATGAGCATTTGGGGTAGATATTATCAAATATTTGGAACATATGGTATCGAAGGGAGGAGTAAGTCTTGAATCGTCAAAGTACAAATAATGAAAGATTGGCCAATACCAACATCAACTAAACAATTGAGGGCATTTTTGGGTCTTTTAAGATATTATAGACATTTCATTAAAGCTATGCATCAATAGTCGTATCACTTACCGGTTTACTTAAGAAGGACCATATTCAATGGAGTGACATGGCTACCGTTGCATTCAATACTCTAAAGAATGCTTTAATTTTAGTCTAATATTATCATTGCTTTATTTTTCTAAGTAATTGGTGAATGAGATATATGCTTTGGGGACTAAAATGGGGGGTTATGTTTTTAAAAAGATAAAAGTTTATAACATATTTTAGTAAAACATTTATTTTCCACATGTTTAAAGCTTTCGTCTATATAAGAGAATCACATGCATTAGTAGAGACAATAAGGAAGTGGAGACAATATATGCTAGGTTCTCATTTTATCATATGAACTAACCATAGAAGTTTAAAGGAGCTACTATCATAGGTGATTCAAAAATATAACAATAAAAATATATGGTGAAACTGCTAGGTTATGACCATTCGATTTTTATAGATTAGGACAAGAGAATCAGGTGGCTTGGTCATTGTCGAAGTGGTATGATGGTCAATTGTTGGATTTCCCATTGCCTACATTGGATTCGATGCCTCAATTACAATAGGAGTATGTTTCACTGCAAGAATTCAAGGTGGTTCCCATAAAAAGCTACAACAAATTAATAGGTTATTGTACTATCATTAACATCATTTGTTTTTAGTACCCACATCATCTATGATTCCTATTATTTTGAGGAATTTTTTTGATCCATTACCTAGTGGAGATTTTGGTACTCTTAAGACTTATAAGAGAATTGCTTCTCAATTTTTTTTCTGGGAAGAATGAAGCAAAAGATTAAATATTTATATTTCCCAATGTAGTGTATGACAACAAGTGAAGTATATCACTCGAGCTTCACAGGGTTTATTGGCACCTTTGCCAATACCACAAAGGATGTGGGAAGATATTCTAATGGTTGACAAATTATTTAAGTACTGTCACTTTGGTACATTGAAGGCTCATTTTAATGCCGCTAAAGTTGTAAAGTTGTTTGTAAGCATGGTAGCCTGTTTACATGAATTCCCAAGATCAATAGTTACTGAAAATACCCTAAATTAAATAAAATAAAATATATATATATATATATATTATGTTAAGGGTAAGACGATGGTTTCTAGAAATTAAATAAGGGCATGATAGTCTTTTAACTTAATAACTGAAAAGATGCTCATTACCAATGTGTAGATATGGATGTATTTAGGTTTGATCTTTAGATTGTGAGGTTCATCAAGATGGAAAGATTGACATATAGAAGGGTGTATCTAGGTCTAATGTTAAGTTTTGGATGCTTGGGACAAGAAAACAAGGATGAAATTCACAAAAATTACATGTTTTTTCCCTTTGTCTATGTTTAACACAACTTGGTCGTGTTCACACCCATATTGAACATAGTTGCACGGTTTTTGGTGGTTCTGTACTCAACACGACGCAGTAAACTTGTCATGTTAGAACTCCGTATTGAACACAAATGACTTGAAATATATGAAAGTCTTGTTTATAAAGCTCAATATGAGTAAGTGCATGAGTTGTGTTCAAAATCATGTAGAAAACAATAACTTGAAATCTACAAAAACCCTATTTTTGTGCTTGGCATGATTGAATACATAGGTTGTGTTGAGACCCTTGCAGAAGTACACAACACTAGCACAACTTATGTTGCCACTTGTATATAACATAGCTTTTTCATAACCCATTTCTTCCTTTTCAAAAACCTTTAAAACTTGCTTGAATCCTTCCATAAAGGTTTTATATATTATTTTAAAACCATTAATCTTGATTTTATTAAATTAATTATATATGTTTTTTTTCATTTTTTTTTTCCTAAGTTAATCTTTTATCTTAACAAGTATGTATAAGTACTGTTAAGTTAGAGAGTTAGAGAAATATGGTTTATAATAGAATTGGAGGAATAGATGATTCTAAATACTTTAAATACTTTGTTACTCAAGTTTAAAAGGTTCTAAGTTTCACAACAGTTCGCGTTTCAGGTATGTGTATACCTTACTTGTTTTTTATGCTTGTTTAAGGTAGAAACTTGAAATTAACTGATTAACTATCTAGATTAATGAGTATGCATATTGCTTGTGCTTAGCCGCTGGTAATAAGCAAAGGGTACCCATGCTATTATTGTAGTAACCTGATGATCCATGTGTGGCATGCTAGTGATGTGCCCTAAGCCATCAGGAAATTTTATTGTTATTTGTACTTTTATCTTTATTTAATATACCATGCAATTTATCATGTTACTTTTATTGGTTTTCTAACATGATAAAAGAATTCATTAGATAGCGTATTCTTCCTTATATCATTAAAGTATGTGACTTAATAGTAAAACCATCAGGTAATAAGAATACGTTCTAAGTTATCCTTATTGCTCATTATATGGAACAATAATGAATTAAAACTAGTATGTGGTTGATTGATGATCATGTCTTACTGATCACAAGATATGAGATATCAGTTCAAACACATAGCTAATGTAGTACATTGTATTAGATTGACCCACCATGGGAGTATCATATCGATCTTTGTTATGAGTAATTATCCTCACAGTCAAGGTTGTCAAACTCGCGATTCTATGTAGAATCGCTAGGGGGTCAGTAGAATCGGAACGTAAAATCGAAACGTAGAAACATAAGTTTCTACAACCTTTGTAAAATAGCTTTGAAATATTATGGAAATGCTTATAGAAGATGTCAAACACATAATGGATGTTAAAAAAAAATAAAGAAATTAAGTTATCTTTTTCATAATTACTCTTAGTTTATATTATTACACCTATAAAAAAGAGCGAATAAAGTCAAATTAATTTATTTTCTATTACTTTGTTTCAAAATAAGTGATAAATTGTAGGATAATCAAAATTTTCAACTTATTAAATGCTTAATTATATAAATGAAATAAATAAGTTTTCTTGTCAATTTTATAGCTACAACATAACTTGAATGAATTTCATAAATGTAGAACAAGGGTTTTCAGGGAAGGGAGGGAACAAGATAGAGAGACTGTGTGGATACCAAATAAAAACGACAATAAGAAAGATACATCATTTTAGTTCTTAACAGTTGATGAGCTTATAAATATACATTCGTATTTTTTATATTTTAGCTTAATTAACTCATATAGGTAGAATTGGTAAATTCGATTAAAATCGTGAGATTCTATCAAGTTTACATGTAGACTCGATTGAAATCGTAAGATTCTACCAAAAAAAGATTCTATGCATGAGTCAACTCGGAATGACCTCCTAAAATTGTAAACTCGTAGAATCGTATAAGTAAAATCACGATTTTGACAACTATGCTCACAATGTTATTAGTTAATCCTTTTACCTGATGACACTATAGATCCCTACATATTTATTTCCATGTTTTAACTTGGTTCTTCATCATCTTTGATTGGATGATTATAAGACTGTGATTGGATATTGAATAAATTATAGGGGCAGGAAAAAAAAAAGAAAAAAATTTGATTGAACCACGAACTGAACTGAATTTTCGGTTATTTTTTTTAAACGATTCGGTTCACAGTTTGGTTCGGTAGTGGAAATTCGGTTCGTGGTTCGAAGTCATGAACTGAACTGAGCCGAACCGTTTCACCTTAAAAAAAATCCTCTTAATTTTATTTTTATTTTTATCGTTAATTGTGTTTTGAGGTAAAATTTTTAATTTTTTATATTTATAATTAATACTTTTAGTGTTTCAATGGTTAAAAAATAGTTGTAGTTTAATAGGTATTAGATAGTAGAAACATTATATTGGTTATCTCTTTTATCGGTGAAGGAAATCCAAATTATACTCCCTCCCTTATACAGAAACACACACACACACGCACATGTAATGATACTTGAGTAGTTTTGAGTCTTCAAAAAAAGACTACACCACCAGTTTATTATTGTATTTAGTTATTCCTTATTTTAACAATGTATACTAATGATGTGAAAAAATTTGTCTCACTATAGTTGAATGTTGATTTCTATAAATTGACAAATGTATTGTTAATGATTTCAATAAATTAATAAATCAAATTGTCAAGTTGTTGTTGAGGTTTGAAATGTAAGAAAATAATTCACAGTTTTTTTTTTTATTGAAATGAAAAAAAGAGTAAATGTCCTTCAATATATGGTCGAACCGTATATTGAACCGTATCAAACATTTTTTTTTCAGGTTCGAAAAATTAGCGTACCAAACCGTACGGATAGTTCAATTTGTAAAAAACCGAACTATAGTTTTAGATTCGAGGGGCAAACCGGACCGAACCATACCGTGCCCACCCCTAATAAATTATATTGGAGAATATGAGTGTTTGGGAAGGAATTTACCCCTTTCATATAATTTAAAAGAGATATCTTTTGGGCCCTCTTAAAAATTGAGATTGAGAAAAATGCAAAGCCATACCTAAATGAATTGATAAGGAGTTATCAATGACGTTTGGTTTATTTAGTCAAACTCTAAAATAAAAAAAAAAAACTTATGATTAAACAATATACAAGTCACATGATCCATGCTTCATGTTTAATCATCAAATGTCGTGTGATGAAGAGACTAAATAATTGATTATTTAATAGGTAAAATCTGATCACCAATCTTCACTTAATATGGGTAGACATAATGTCTTACTAGAGGCCACTTATGTGTTGTGGGTTGGAAAAAAGGGTTTTGGGCCTACTATTGACATTAAATGAACCTATAGGGTCGCACACAAGGAATGAGCCAAATGGGTCATGAGTTTAATCCTAATAAGCTCATTAGAAATTATATAATTAGTTATTAATCCTAAATGGTGAAGAATAATAAATAATAATTGTTACTATTTTGGATGGACAGTTTGAATGGATAGTTCAAACCTTAGAAAGCATGTTGGGAGCATGTGTTTCGGAAATTCAAGGGGAACTGAAATAGTTACGTACCGACACTAGAAACTTGCTTGCGATGACAGCTATCACCCGATCAATTGAATGCCACTCTACGAAGCCTTATATAGACGGCATCATAAGACACATCTGTTTTAGGATGACATAGAAAAGCTTAACAATGAGTCGATCTTAAGACACAAAGCCGTTAATAAAGCAAGAACAGCTCAGTAAAAGGAGGAAGAAACTTAGGATAGGCGAAGAAGTTGGGCAAATTGGAAAGAAACAAGTTCACGAAATTCAAGTGGATAATCATGTGAGCTTAAAAGTGAATTTCATTAAGAACACGAAAGGTAAGTACCCAAGAAAGGTCAAGCCCGAGATACTTTGAACCCTTGAGATGCTAAGAAGGATTGGAGATCTAGCGTATTGGTTAGCCCCGTACCCCAGATTCCATAGGGAAAATGCCATGTGTCCCATGATTCGATACAAAGGAAATATGTACCAAGCCCAGAAATAATCATGGAATTAAAATCGTTCAGTCTAAAGAAACCCTGCTCAAGAGTCACATCCAGTGATAGACATGGATGCGAGGGCGCAAGGATTGCGCAACCAAAAGGCTCGATAAGTGAAGATATTAAAGGAGAACCATGCAACTGAGGAGACAATTTGAGAAACTAAAGAAGAAATTCGGAGTAAGTATTTCAAGTTGATAAAAAAGGGATATGTAAGTTTCATTTTTGCGGACAAAACTCTGTTTAAGGGGGATAGGTTGTAAACTCTCGTTTTCTTAGTAAACCTGAGTTCAATTTTGGGAAAGATTTAAAACCGGAAACTGAAATTCTAAAAGAATATCCCTGGACCAATTGGACCTAGAAATCCTATGTTTGGTAATATCAAGAAGGAAACCCAGACAGAATAAAAACGAGTTAACTTCGAAGTAAGACTCTAAATCGTAAAGTCAATTGGAAACCCTAAGTCAACAAAATCTCAGAAAACCCTAACAGTTTAGATACGACAATCTCGGGTTCTCAAACCAAGGAGTCAAAATATGAGTGGAAAGTGTAGATTGGCTCGTATTAATATTAAAATGCTAAAACAATATCCGATTAGTGAATTTTCGACCTATTTCGAGCTCGATCAGATACAAATCTCGAAAAGCGTGTTTGGGGCTCGAGATATTAAATATATGATATTAGTACCGTTAGATTCGTAATTTCGTAATATTTCTAAATATTTCGGTTATATAATTTTTCGGGTTATAAAAGTTATAGTTATAACATTTTTATCCTATTTTCATTACCATGGGTAATTTAAGTGTCTAATCAACTTTGTATTTTCTTTTACACTATTTATCGAGCACAACCACCCATACCCTATTCTTACATCCTTACAACCAATTCTTACATTCTCACATTATCTTTATTGCATTTTCTTTTCCAATACAACTTTTATTACTTAAATTACATATTAAATTTGAAAGTTATTACACAAAACAAATCAAAACACTTCCCTCTCCTCTCTCTCTCTCAAACCGGCACAAAACCCCCCCTATAAGCCACAATATGTCTTGTTTTTCTTCCATTAAATAATCACACAAAACCCTAATTCATTATCCTATATAATCTCTTTCACCTTGTCGAGCTTGAATTTTGAAAATCATCCGGTTTATTTCTTTTAACCCGATTCACATTAAACCCTAACCCATTTAACATGAAATCCTCGACTAGGGATTAAAAGAAATTTAATTTTGAAAATATTTTGGAGTCGCCAACCGATAAAAATCGGAAAAAAATGAAAAGTTAGGATTAATGGGTTGGTTAATCCTAACTTAGCCACTAGTCTGCGGAAAATTTGATTTTAAAACCAAACTTTTAAAAAAATACCAGATATCTGAGTCCGGAGGCTAACCTATTAAAACCTAAGCGGTTACCACTTTAAGTTTAAAATTTAGAATTTATCCATTTCTAAAAAAAAAAACTTGCAAAAAGAATATAAAAATAATAACAATATTTATAAGTCAGAAATCATTTTTAATAATTTTTCTATTTAATTTTTAGAAAACTTATAATATTTACAAAGAAAAGCAAAACATTCGGAAATTATATATATATAAAAAACTTATAATTACATTCAGAAATAATTGCAAAAGTTAAATATTTACAAAGAAAAATTAATTAATAATATATCAAATCCATTTTTACCATATTTAAATTTTTTTAGAGAAAAAAATAACTAACTAATAGTATTTAACCTTATAATATCTAATTAAGTACATAATAAACAAAAAAATAAATAAATAAATAATTTTATATTTTTTAATGTCGCCCCGCAGGTGCCTACGTACTCGCTAATTGAGATCAGACAAAACGTAGTTCTTTTTTTAAAAAGAACTTTAAATTTGTTGGTTAATTTTAATTTTTAAGAACTTTTTCCACTTTAAGTTTTTTATAAATTTTGAATTTATCTAAAAAAAAAAACTTTTTTAATTCTGATTCCTAAGATCTAATCACTTTAATTATTTTATAAAAATAAGATTTTTCCAAGTCTTTTTATTAATTTTGAAAATAATTTTTTTTTAATCAAAACAAGCATACATATATTAACCTATTCATGAAAATTAATCAATAGATATCAAGACACACATATACACATTAATGCATTTTTTTTTATATCTAAACACAGATATGCATATTAACACATTCATACATATAAAAAAAATTCAAAAATATCAAAACATGCATGTATATATTAACATATTTTTCAAGAAAAATTCAAAAAATATCAAATTTGCTAAAAAAAATAAATAAAATATTTTTTTTTTGATTTTTGGAAATTTTTCTGGATTTTTTAATAATTTTTTTTATAATTTTTGTAATTAAAAAACAATATTTATAAAATAAATAAATTACGAACTAACCTGGACCGTTGGATTAACTCGGATGAAATCTGGATCGTTGATCGCGTTAATTGAATTAGGAACGTCCGATCGGATTGACTGAATCTGGGACGTTGATTTGATGATTTGATCACAACCGTCAGATCTGAAGATTGAACGCGGACCGTCAGATCTGTGGAGCGGACTTGGATCCGGGTTGGAGTCGGGTCGGATCCTCCCAATCGGGTGAAGAAGACGATGGCGTGTTCTTTCGCGGCGGATTCCGGCGGCTGTGGTAGTGCTCGACCTCCGAATCCTTGTCGGCCCGACGTGTCTTGTAGTGGTGGATCTCGTGGAAGTGGTGGTTGCGCCCAGATCGGCCGGAGGTGGTGGTTCGGTGATGACCCGACGGCAGCGCAAATTAAAAAAATTCCCAAAAATTTTCAGAACTCCAAATTACACATTCGAGCAATTCTAAACACTATAATCAATCAAAAATACTTCCTTAATGATCCTAACACTCTTTAATTGGATCGAAATCCTCTCGATCACTTCGAATTTGCAATTTTTGCAATTCGAACACTTTCACTCCTATTTTCCGATCTTGATGTTGTAATGTGTATTTTCTCGAAATTGAATCGTGCTTTCTGCTTGTGGGATGATCCTATTTATAGAGTTCGAATCAATTTGTCGTTTTGAAGCTTTATGATTGTTCAATTTTCGAATCACGAATCGTTATATTTTTTCAAATAAGAACGATTCAAAATTGGGACTCGATTCGTGATTGTTGGTTCAAATTGATCACGAAACATGTGTTTATACATCATGACTCTTCGATTAAGTGTGTTTAATTTGATCAAAGGACACAATTCAAAAATTTTCGAATTTGAAGAAACATGTTTATTCGAATTTTTTCCTAATTTTCATGCCTTAATTAAGATGCCTTTTGGAATGAAAAAATACATGAATTATGTACAGATGTGATGTATCCCATGCCTAGTTTGTGTCTGTACAGTTAATTTCGAAAAAACACAAAGATTCATTGATCAAATGGTGTCTCAAAGTGGATGAACCGATGCGTCTTTTGGGAAAAAAATGAACAAAAAAAGAGGCAAAATCTGCCTTAGGCTAGGATCGAACTCGGGTCGCCTTGCTCCTGTGTCTATGGTTTGAACCGTTAGGCCGTTGGCCTGTGCCTTGGTCATATAGTTAAACCACTAGTACTTAAGGCTAATAAATATATATGTTATATTGAGCTCAAATGATTTTTATTTATTTTAATTTTTTCCTACATATATTTTATTTACATTACTATTATTTATTTAATTATTTTATTATACATATTTTATTCCTCTATTTTTTATTTTTCTATTTTTCTATATTCTCTCTTTTTTATTATACTATTTATTATTATTATTATTATTATTATATTATTATTATTATTATATTTTTGATGAACTCAACATGACACTAATTTATTGTAAACTTAAGCCTATTTTTTAATTGGGCAAAAATTGAGTGTCTACACACCTCTTACCTTTTCACTTTCATTTTGTTTCTCACAAATCAAACTTTGGAAAGCGTTCTCTCTCCTCTCTCCCTCTACTCTTGCCATGAGTAAGCATGAGATCATTACCATCACAATGTTGTAGATCTTGAAATCTAAGTTATCTTGCTAAGTATTTTGCTATATATTGTTATATGTTGTTTATATAGAAATTTTGTGCATATATTTTCATTTTACTCACGTCTACATATTGTCGTTGTTGCATTACACTCATAACATGAGTAGTATAGTAGATCTATTGTTTAGAGAAGTTAAAATGACATAGTTAATTGTTTTCATGCATGAAAGACTTGTTACATGATATTCTTAAGGAAAGTGTCGAATAAAACTCAAGATGTATTTTGTTTCTATCAAAAAGTAATTTTTAAAATTCGAATCTTGAGAAAGACCCATTTAGAAAACATATTTTCCAACTTCAAAATGAAGGTTTTACATGTAAAATGAAGGGCTTAGGAAATGAGTATCATAAAGTAGTGATTTTTATAAGTTGATCATGGTTTTACTAAGAGAATTTTTCAAAACAAGAAAATGATTACAAAAGTTAAGATTGATCTATGATTCAACTCCAACAAAAATGTAGAAATTCGTAACTAGGGTGAAATGCTAATAAAGCACTTATTTTCAATCATAAAACAAGAGTTTTATTTAAGAAATGGAAGCCTTAGGGAATAGGTTTGATTAGGACTTAGTTTAAAAAAGATAAATGAGTTTTTCACAAGAAACTATCTCAAAAACAATTTTCCAAAATTCGGATTTAAAAATGATCCCTATTTAAACACATATTTCCAAATGTCAAAATGATTATTTTAATGGAAAAATAGAAGTCTTAGAGAATAGATATAATAAAGACTTGATTTTTGTGAAAGTAAATGTGTTTTATCAAAGTAGAAACCTAAAAAAAAGGAAAAGTTGTCCAACTAAGATCAAACAATATTTTCCTTTCCAAAAATTGTGCAAAATTCATCACTAGGCAAAATTCACTTTAAAACATCTATTTTCTAACCTTTAAATGAGGAAATTTATTAAGATAATTAAGGTATTAGGTATATAGGTTATCAAGGCTTCATCATAGTAAAAATATGCATGATTTTCAAATGAGTGAAGCTAGTTTTCCCAAACAAGAGTCCATGGCATTATTGCAACGTGAAAGTTTTTAGAAAAATTCTCTTTAATAAAAAATCATTAAGGAATTACATGTAGATAGCTCATATCATGACATTCATGATCATAACTTATAAATATTGCATGTACATATATCTACTTGTTAGAAATAATGTAAATTTCACAAAACAATTTCAGAATTTCGAATTTTAACTACTGATCAGATCTGATCCAAACATTTCGAGACCTAAACATTTTCAAAATTTAGTAATAACATCATAAATAGATAGATCTTTCGATGTAAATAGAAATCAATAGCTTATTTGTGAAATTCCGAGTTAAAATAACTAAGTTATGGCCGTTTTAAGTTGAAAATTTCAATTATTACGGAAATTACGAATTCAAAGAGTTTTATTTGAAAAGTTTGGAATTAGTTATGGTATGAAATACTCATAGAGGTATTTCTTTCGTTTATGTGATTTTGGAATTGGGGGAAATTTTGTGTTTTTGGATCACAACCATTGGAGACCGGAGACCATGGCTGAGTGAGTTCACTATCTTTAAATTATATGCTTATGCTTGTGCTTATAGTGTTAGTGACGTTAGAATTAGGACAAGATAAAAATTTGACTGAGTGTATATGATTTCTACATGGGTGAATTGATGATAAGAATATCGAAATGAGCTTGTTGTAAATATTTGTACGACCTAGTATAGAATTGATTTGTTTGCAATATCTATGATCACTCATAAATTGTTAAATTAATATGCTATAATCTTATAATCAAATTGGCCATGCATACCATATATGAGTCACATTGCATAGGTTATTATACCTTTGTGGGAAGAAGGCATAATAGCTGGGGCAACGAGGGGCCTGTAAACTCGAATGTTGGCATAGGGGTTGGAATTAAAATATATGTGGGTGGGCATCTGTATCAATCACAATATAAATTGAAAATGTGTGTGGGTTGACACTTGTATCAACCACAATATAAACGAGAAAAATTAAAATCTATGGTCGTATAGTCCTGAAACACTTAACCCCGAGTGGAGGGCGTAAATCCATTCAACATAAGATTTTCGGATGGTCTTATGTATTGTATGCTCAAGTGTTTGTGCATTTCATATGGCTGTTAATATAACCTACCTGATATATATTAATTGTTGAGCATTTAATTTTGGAAGTGAAACTCACTGAGCTAGCGTAGATTACACCCCCATAGTTTCTTTCTAATGCAGTTCTTGTACTTATGGTTGTATCCCTAGATCTGGCCAAATCAGGTAAAGAGAGAGTAGGAGTCATCTCCTTAGAAGTTCACAATTGGTTTGTATAGTTTTAGTAGTGAACCTAGAAAGATCATTTGTTACCAAAAAGATAATACCTAAACTTATATGTAGCAGGGGAATACCTTTAATGCTTTGTAATTGATTATGAGATATCCGTGGTTCATATTTTTATGCTTACCCTATCAGATTGAACTATCTATCTCCAATTGTTTATGTATTCTATTGTCGTAAAAGAACGCCTTGCATACTAATACAAGACTTTTGAATAACCGTGGTAGTAATTCTTAAGTCTCGTTTAACATGCGGCGAATTGTTACGTTTAGAGTATCTTTTGGGGCGTGACAATACGGGAAAATCTATTTTTTCGTTAGATTTGTAAAAGATTCTTCCATAAGGAATATTTATCTACGTAACATGGACTAGTTTATGAATCCTCGTTTCTTCTTTTAGTTAGATAAATGGCTAATCCTGACAAAAAAAAAAATACCCTTAATTATAAAAGAAAGGAATTTCTTTTTTCTTTTTTTATAGTTTCGTTCTATTCCAATAAACCAAACGTAATGTTAGTGTATCATATAGTCCACTTATTGTGATGGTTATCTTCAAAATTGAAAAAAAGAATAAGAAAATGGTAGAAAACTTTATTGGTTGTAGTGAAGTTGCATGACCTAATTATGACCAAAGAGTGTGGTTAAATATATATACATATATATTTATAAATTGGGTTAATGTCATGAATTATACTTAAATTTTGATAAAATATACAATTAGATATTTGAATTTTGAAATTGATTAATTTCGTATTTGAACTTTAAAATTAATTAATTTAGTACATAAAATAACATTTCGTGCACGCCAACGATATCTTTATTTAGTTCATTTATATATTAAATTGATTAATTTAAAAAAAATTTTAGTATTAAATTAATCAATTTTAGATATCTAATTGAACATTTTAATAAAGTTTAGGTACCATTATTGGTATTATTCATTAAAAATTTTAATATTAGGCAAGTTACTTGATTTATAAAATCTCCAACCTACTAAATATAAAGTTACTTTTTTTCCCAAGGAACTTTAGCTCCCCTAATTAATTAAATATATATAATAATTAATATATTAATTATTTTAATAATACAATTATAATCATATATATTTAAGCTATTAAATAATTGATGTGTATATTTCTTTACTAGTCAAATGATCTTCAGTGGTAAACGAAGCATTAGTTGGGTCCAAAGCATTATTTTCTTTTACCTTTTTTATGCATTTTATTATTACATCTTCTTAATAATATTATTTTATTAAATTTATTATCATTAACCAACTATAACATTAAAAGAAAAAAAAAAAAACCAACTATAACTGATACACATCCCTTACTAAAAGTTACAAGTTGTAATGAAATACAAATACGTGCTTCTCAAAAGAAAAAGTACAAACCGCCACTTGGGAGCTGATCTTATTTTTATAATTAAAAATTTGGGCTAATTACAAAAATAATACCTTGTATTTCTATAAAAAAATAATTAGGTATTTGAAATTTGGTTTTGTATAATTTGATATTTAAATAAAGTTTTCGTTGAAATTTTTCATACTTAAAGTTCGGTTTTGATAATTTTAATACTTAAATAAAGTTTTTGTTGAAGTAAGTGAAATTTTGTATGTCAAAAGTAAAAAAAAAAGCTTGTTTAAATACTAAAATTGTAAAAAAAAGGTTTGTTCAGATAATAAAATTATCAAAATCAAAGTTTAAAAAAAAAAAATTAATAAAAACTTCATTCATACACTAAATTATTCAAAAACAAACTTTAAGTATCAATTTTTTTTTATAAATGTTGAGATACTGTTCATCGTTATCTTTAAAAAATTTTAGCAAGCATGCGTTATTATAGGTGGGTGAGGTAACTCAAAGCTTTTACATTGGTGGGAAAAAAAAAAAAACCTATATGCTTTTACAAAAATAATGTAACATAATTTCTAATTATATTGGTTATTTTATATATGTATAGATACAAATGTTATGCAAATGTTATGCATAACATATTTATATATTATATATATGTAACACAATTTTTTTTATATATATGTATAGATACAAATGTTATGCAAAATTATATACGACACAAATACAAGGTTTGATACGTATCTTTTATTTGTATCTAATCAATGTGTGATTTGATGTATATCTTTTGTTTTTTTTTTTATGGTAATTTGATATATATCAAATTGCAATGGGTGTTCACGGTTCGGTTAACCAGTCCGTACCTATTTTTTGATCTAACCGTAATAATCGGATTTTCAATATCTTGATCCTAAATCGATCCATTATGAATGGTTAACCACCTTAACGGTTAACCCTTTTTTTCGATAAATTTTTTCGGTTTTTAACCGTTTAACATAATGGTTGTGCAAATGTTGCAGTTAACCATATTTTTCAATATGTTCGTAAAAAAATTAGAGTACTTTTTTGTATAATTATATTAAAAACTATAAATTAAGATGTAAGACATGTAAAATAGTTATTAATATATATCGGTGCCATCAATATATAATCATAATAGCCTTTTACTTGTGTGTTCTTATCAACTTGATCAATTGAGCTCAATCAAAATCTCAATCAAACACTACATTCTAATTTTTCAAACATATATGCATTTGTTTTTTCTTATTTGAATCATTAGTATTTTAACATAAGTCATATTGATAACACTAAAAAATAATTATATGGGTATATTATAAATTATATATATTTATAATTACAGATTGGTTATCGGTTTCTGGAATCTAAAAAACCGAAACCAAAACAGAAAACCAAAAAAATTAAAAATACTAATCATAAACTGAAATCGATAGATCGGTTAACAGTTTTTTTTTATTAGTTTCCTGTTTCGATTTAGTTATTCTAAACATTATGCATTACATATTACTATTCATATTAATAATAAATTTAATTTATATTTTAAAAGTACGATGCCATAATTGTAAAACTAAAAAAAAAACGAAGCCAAATCAATAGGGATTCAGAGAGTGTAATAGCATTCTTTGTTTATTATTATCACCACTGCTACTTGTAATCGGGATCTGTCTCCCTCTCTCTTTCAGAGTCAGCTAACCCTAAAACCCATAATCTCCGACACTAGCAACTCAGCCATGGCGGAATCTGACCCAACCCTAGGCTACCTGACGCGCAAGGACACGGAGGTGAAACTGCCCCGCCCGACGCGCGTCAAGAACAAGACGCCTGCTCCAATACAAATAACAGCTGAGCAGATCCTCCGCGAAGCTCGTGAACGCCAGGAATCGGAAATACGGCCACCAAAGCAAAAGATAACCGACCATACGGAACTCGCTGAGTACCGCCTACGTAGAAGGAAAGAGTTTGAAGACCTTATTCGCCGGGTGAGATGGAATATCTCCGTCTGGGTGAAGTATGCGCAATGGGAAGAATCGCAGAAGGACTTCAATCGTGCGCGTTCCGTGTGGGAGCGAGCGCTGGAGGTATACAGTCCCTTCGCATTCTTTTATGTTTGTCTTCTTATCCTATGTGGAACGGAATGGTCAATAAATCACCAAAGCAGATTGCTCTGATTGACTGTGTTTTAGCTTGTATTGAAAAGTTCAGTTATTGGTTTAAGTGACCGTGTTGTTGGATTCGGTGTTTTTGCTATTACTAATTTAATATAATATGCATCCTGGAAGAAAAAGAAAAACAGTTGATACTGAATATAAAATATGGAAAATTCCGATTATAATGTGTTTTACTTGTCATAATTTGAATCTCACTGTCATTAGTTATGGATTTTATTAGCACTAAGCATGTTATTTTTTACAACTTCTACTTCCATGGAAAATTCAATTTATGATGAAACTCAGCTGTGCTGTATCTGGCAATCTTGATTTTTGAGAAATATCAGGAGTTCATTTAAAAGATTGTATTTACACCCCCATAGTTATTGAGCTACTAAGTGCAAATTGCTTACACGTTGGTGTCGTTTCCTGTTTTCAGGTGGATTACCGCAACCATACACTATGGTTAAAATATGCGGAGATGGAGATGAAGAATAAGTTTGTGAATCATGCGAGGAATGTGTGGGATCGTGCAGTCTCATTGTTGCCCAGGGTTGATCAGCTCTGGTATAAGTATATCCATATGGAAGAAATGCTGGGGAATGTAGCAGGTGCTAGACAGGTTTTTGAAAGGTGGATGGCTTGGATGCCTGATCAGCAAGGTTGGTTGTCTTACATCAAGTTTGAGCTTCGATATAATGAAATTGATCGTGCTAGATCAATTTATGAGAGGTTTTGTTCAGTGCCACCCAAAGATTAGTGCTTGGATTAAGTAGCGAAGTTTGAAATGAAGAATGGTGAGGTTGCTAAGTGTAGGAGTGTGTATGAAAGAGCGGTGGAGAAGCTTGCAGATGACGAGGAGGCTGAGATGCTTTTTGTGGCATTTGCGGAGTTTGAGGAGCGATGTAAGGAGACTGAAAGGGCCAGATGTATATATAATTTGCACTTGATCATATTCCAAAGGGCAGGGCAGAGGAGTTGTATAAGAAGTTTGTAGCATTTGAGAAGCAATATGGTGATAAGGAAGGGATTGAGGATGCCATTGTGGGGAAGAGAAGGTTTCAATACGAGGATGAAGTGAGGAAGAATCCTCTGAATTATGATTCATGGTTTGATTACATTCGATTGGAAGAGAGTGTGGGTAACAAGGACAAGACTAGAGAGGTCTATGAGAGATCTATTGCAAACGTGCCACAGCTGAGGAGAAGCGATACTGGCAGCGATATATCTATTTGTGGTGGGTATAGCTCCTTAAAAAAAATGTTGCTTAGTTTGTGATGTTGATACCATTATGATAAATGATGTTTCACTTTATGTGATGAAGGATAAATTACGCACTATATGAGGAGCTCGACACAGGAGATATAGAGCGTACACGAGATATCTATAGGTATGTCTGCACTTTCTGGATTAGAAAATAATTTCAGAAATGAATTGGTGATTGTCATCATATTAATGTATTGGAAGATACATTCTAATATTCATATAAAGAATAGGAAAATTCAATTCCCTATAAGGATCAAGGCTTTCCAACCGATCATTCTGATCTTATATGCAAGAATTGTGTCTCCTTTAATTTTGAAATAGTAAAAGAGGCCTTCTATTGCTTCTTTTCAGCCAATACTAGTCAACTGTATAGTGTTATCTTCAATTTTTTTCTGCCCACGCATGCATATTATAGATAAGATTATACTGGATAGAATAGTTTGGTGTCAAAAGCAATTTATCTGGCATGTCCTGTGCTGGTAATGGCTTGGCAAGGGAACTATGCTGTGCTACATTATTGCATGTTAGGTAAAAAGAAACTTATTTAAAAAAAAAAAAGATGTTGCTTATTCATCAATCCTAACTTGCAAGTTGCTCATTGAAAAGTTTCAAAAAGTAAATCATAATGCTTTTATCTCCAAATTTCTTTAAGAGATTCCTATCTATATTAGAAAAGATTGTCTCCAAGAGTAAGACCTCTAACAATTCAAGTATACAAGAGGAGGAGAGCAGTTTCTTGTATTGTTACCTTTTTGCTTTGTGAAATAAAGAAAAAAAAGTGTATTTGTATAGTGTCAGGTGGTATGGTGGTTTATGTGTATATGTGTTGGGTGGTGTTATGGCAGTTTGTGTGCTGTATATGTGGCTGTGGTGGTGTATGAGTATTTTTGTATGTGGTGGTAATGAAGGGTGGAATATTGTACTGTTCTAGTGTGCATGTGTTAGCAGTGTGTTGTGGGATAAGTGCCCAGCTAGCAAGGAGGAACAGAATGGTCCCCTTTTAATTTTTTTTTTTGTTTTGGGGGGGGGGTGGTGGGTGGGGGGTTGGTTGTTGGTGGTGGTGTGGTTTTCGGGTTGTTGTTCAACTATAAGAAGGAAAATTCAACTTAGTTGGGCAGGCTGTTCATTTGGTATTCAGGTAGGAGAGTTGGTTGATTTGGCAGAGCACTCTCTCAGGTGTTTTTTCTTGCTCTATTCTTTTTTTTTTTTTTTTTTGGCTTGCTCTATTCTTAGTTGCTAAATCCGTAATTCTCTGACATTCCTATTTCGCTATTCATTTGTACCAAATAATGGCAAAGACAAGAATTCCTTTTCTGAAATTCAGAATATGCAAAGCACTTATGATATATCAGAATTTTTTGAATGCCGTTTTCTGAACTTTTTAACTCTCATCTTTTAACTATGATAGACGAATAAACCATCCTGCATAAAGGAGAGGGTAGGAAGCATATTATAAAAGTTCCTATTGCTAAACAACAAAAAGCAATCCTTTAGGTTTACTGTCTTGTATTTCGATTTCTTGTGATAAGTTAACTTTATGTACATAGGCTGAATGGTGGACAATTATCTTGTAGAACAAATGTGGTAGTGCCGCTTCATAAAAGTTAAAAGTATTATATGACAGGTGTATAATGGGTTGTTTTTCGCACATTTTCCATTGATGTGATGAGAATATTATTTATACTTAATTTTTGTTAACCTGGGATGATTGGAAATCCTGTGCAAGATTAGTTTATTTATTCTCTTCAACTAGATGGCATTCATCAGCATGGAATTTTTACAGGGAGTGTCTTAAGTTGATTCCTCACGAGAAGTTTTCATTTGCAAAAATATGGCTTCTAGCTGCACAATTTGAAATACGGCAATTGAATCTAAAGGGTGCACGGCAGATCCTGGGCAATGCAATTGGAAAGGCTCCTAAAGATAAGGTAATGCTTTGTACTTCTTTCTCTTGACAATAAAAATGTACTATAAACATAATCCAGCATTCTTATCGTTGTTGATCTCAACATTGAACAGATATTCAAGAAATATATCGAAATAGAGCTACAGCTTGGCAATATGGATCGCTGTCGTAAGTTATATGAAAAGTATTTGGAGTGGTCTCCCGAGAATTGCTATGCTTGGAGCAAATTTGCTGAGCTGGAGCGTTCTCTATGTGAAACTGAGAGAGCTCGAGCTATTTTTGAATTAGCTATTATGCAGCCTGCTCTTGACATGCCTGAGCTGTTATGGAAGGTTTGTGTTCTTTTTCACTTTTCTGATGGATAATGGAAATTGTAGTAACAATATTGTTCTATGGATATTCTGATTTTCGATTGACCTGTCTTTTTTCCGTCAAACATTCTTTCTTATAGTCAACTTTTTCTGTTTTAATGGGGTTTGGAAATGCTCTTTCACGTTTCTGTTTTCTTAGTTTTCAAGTTTGCAATGGTCGTAAGAAATGTTAAGGAGTGTTTAAGCTTAATTTTTTATTGTTCTGATGTTTCTTCCAAACCCTCTTTATAATTAAACTGAATCAATGTCAAAATTGGCATAACATTATTTCCTGATCTAAACTCAGGCATACATTGACTTTGAGATTTCGGAGGGTGAATATCAAAGAACTAGGGAGCTTTATGAGAGACTGTTGGACCGTACCAAACACTTAAAGGTGTGGATCAGTTATGCCAAATTTGAGGCATCTGCTATGGATGATGGTAGCAATGAAGAAATGTCAGAAGATCAAGTGCTGTTGTCTAAGAGGCAATGCATCCAAAATGCTAGGAGTAAGTGATGCTGATGTGCTCTCATGTTTTGTCTTGTCTTGTTTTGTTTTGTTTATATCTTGATTTACCCAAGATTTATTAAGGTGTCTTTACATCAAAGGGAAAATAAGGAAAGAGTGACTTGTTTAGTTTGTATAACTGACTTTTAATTCTTCAGGGGTATTTGAGAGAGCTGTGAATTATTTTAGAAATTCAGCTCCTGAATTAAAAGAAGAAAGGGCAATGCTCTTGGAAGAATGGTTGAACATGGAGAGTAGCTTTGGCGAGCTTGGTGATGTTAGCTTGGTCCAGCCTAACCTGCCAAAGAAACTCAAGAAGAGGAGAGAGAGATTAACTGAGGATGGTCCATCTGGGTATGTGTTTCTTTATGAGGTTATTTGGGTATCATGTACCATCTGAGATATTATGTGTTCTTTTTGGGGGGGTGATTTACAATTTGAGAGATTGGTTCTTCTCTTGCTTTCTTCTTCCATCTTGGACTGGTTTTCTTGTAAAAATCTACTTTTTTGCAAATCTCTTTTGAGGAAAAATTTCAAATAATCACAGTTTGATTGCATATATAGTTAGTGGTGCATAATTAAGTAGTTTCTTCTCGTATGCTACATGTTGTGGTGCATTCATCACATATAATACCGTTTTCATATGTATGCTCTTTTGAGGGATAAACAATTATGCATGTCACTAACCCAAGAAATGGAGATGCATATGTATCCAATAGCTGCTTTCTTACTACATGTTTGGCTAAACCATTGAATATAAAAATTACAGACATATTTTCTGAAATTGGTTTTCTCATGTAGTGATTTTTTTTTTTTTTTAACCTCCCTCCTTCCTTATGCTGTTATTCTAATATACTTATATTGTACAGGTATGAGGAGTACATTGACTACTTATTTCCTGAAGAGACTCAGGCACCAAATCTCAAGATCTTGGAAGCTGCTTATAAATGGAAGAAGCAAAAGATTACTGAGGATTAGTTGTAAGTGTATTTTGCTATCGTGTAAATGCAAGTCCATATTATATTCAGGATCATTGAAGACTGCCAAATTACTGTTTTTGCCTGACGCACAGCCAAAGTGTGATTTTATATATAACACAAAGAAATGGATTTTTAGGTTTTCATTGCAAATTTGCAATGATTTACTGTTCATGGTTTAATCCGAACTGGATTTCATGGTTATAGCTAAGCTTGTCGTTTTTATTATTAAATCATGTTTGTTTAAAAAAAAAAAAGGACAAAATCCAATATAGTTTGCTAGTTTGATGAAATTGCATGGTGTAAATATTTGTTGCTATGCAGAAATGTGTAACTGCTGTTCTTGGAGATTTATTCATTAAGAATTTGTGGATGTGCAACTGATTGATTAAAGATGGATTAACATTGTCGCTCGATGCAAGAAGTCGGAGCTCCTTTGGTTTGGCCAATTTTGGATATCCATCTTCATCAGTGTTGTTTTTTGGAAATTATTTATCAAGACTAAATACTGAAAATCAGAGTTATGTTTTGATCCACAAGCCTTGAAAAGAAGTCTGGAAGACAGCTAAATCCTGCTTATTTGTTAGCATTTGATGATCTGCTGGGTAAACTGAAGAATGTATTGTTTTTATGTGTTTTGATGTTATAATTTGGCAAATCTCATGTTAATGATGGTGGAGGATAGGTTCTTGAAAATGAGTCAAGAACTTGGTACAGAAGCAGCTGTGGCAGTAAAGGAGGAAGTGCCAAAATGAGATGAAGGAATGGAATTGGCGTAGGCAGATCTGAGTTTTCAGCAACACTCTGGTTTAAAACTGATTCAAATATGGTTGGAGCATTGGAACAGAGTGAAAGGAACTTTGAACAACAATGGATGACTAAAAACTATTAGTGAAGGAATGAGAACAAAGCTGTACAGACGGTTTAAGGTTTATTTTATTTTACTAAATGCTGGACATGCTTCTCCTCTTTATTGTTTATTTTATTTTATATTTTAAAATTTTTCTCACAACCACATTACTCCGGTTGGCTTATCAGTTGTTTTAGTGTGATCTGTTTACTTAAAATATATCAGCAATGTACTTTTTGCTACCCTGAGTAAGTTAGTAGACTTGCTTAACATGCTCATCAATAAATTATCAAGTCTCCTCCGGATAAACGATGTGGGCTTATTGTTGCATTTGAAGTCTGAGGGCACCATTGTGTTTAGCTCTTTAGACGTCGTGTAGCTGCATTCATGGGTTCTAATATTTTGTATAATAATGGCAACAATAGCGACAACAGAAAAAATAGAAGAAGAAGAAGATGATCTGGAGACTCAATTGATGGAGATGCAGATGCAGTGTTATATTTCATTGACGTTGTTGATTTATTTGAGGATTGCTGAAGCAAAGAGCAGGCTCAAGTTCTATCTGAAGATGTGGCAGAAGCATTATTCTTTGGAATACTTGTTATTGAATATTGACTTATTAATTATCCCAATGAACTTATTTTTTGGTCGAAGTGCCTCTGTTCAGCCGGCTCTTAAATTCAGTATTGGCTTCCACATAAGTCAGTCCTTCTGTGCTACAATGAAAAGATGGCAGGTTTTTAGGATTTGTGGATCATGGGAATTCCTACAGCCTGAATCTTCTTGGCGTAGGCAACATAATTGAGTAACATACGCCTGATTTATTAACATGTGGCTGGTTTTGGGTTTTATTTAATTGAGTAAATTACGCCCGATTTATAAACACGAATGGTTTTGGGTTTTATTGGGTGGATGGGTATGTCTTGTTTGTAATTTTAAACCTAGGAGGTTTATAAGTTATAACTTGAGGAATAATTTTTCAAGATCTTGCATTTATAAATAAATAAATTAATAAGAAAAACATAGGTTGGTATATGACAATTTCTTTTAAATCAAGTTTTTTCATTGTAGTGTACTATATCTACAATATAAATAAGATGGTCAACTGGTTAGGTATTAATTTTTTTCAACATACCGTATATTTCTCCCCCAAGTGGCGTATCCTTATAGATAAAGCCACGGTGCGACGCTTTATGTGGCCAGCCATAATTGTGCTATAATAGGTTTTCGTCTCGTTATGTGTATGAGTTTGAAAATGCTGTTTTTTCAATAGCAATTTTGGGATTGCCGGTTTCGTGGTGCATCCACAAATTGATGAGAGTTAATGTCTTTCTGAATTTTAGTTAAATATAAATTAAATACTTAAAGTGTAATATTGATCAATTGAATATTTAAATTTTAAAATTAGCAAATTTAGTATATGAAGGAAACTTTTTGTGTACGCTTGGAGTATTTCAATCAAGTTTTTTCAAGTATTAAATTTATTAATTTTAAAGTTTAGATACTAAATTGATTATTTATAAAAGTTTAAATATTAATCATATATTTTGTTAAAATTCATGCATTATTTGTAACATTTTCCCAATTAATAATTATAATTGCCAGTCTCATGCCGCAACTGCAGCCAACCACAAGCACAACGGCCGCATGGGTCCAGTAGAGACTAGAGTTGCCTTGCATCTTTGCACCACCTAGTTAATGATATATCGTCAAACAACATTTGGACTTCACACATTAGTGCATGGCAACTTCTGAATTGCCATTCTCTAAACATTATTTCATGTTAAATCATCGATTTTAAGAAAAATTACACAAATATAATTTGCACAAAAAAAAAAAAAAAAACCAATATATTATCTCTACATGCATGTTGTACATGTGATTTAACTCCTTTGTATGTATCGCACATTGAATATGTGATACTTGTATAAATAGTAAATGCTTGTTTATTATGGGATACTGTCATTTTTATTAACTTTTATTCAATATCATTGTTATATCTCTTCTTCAACATGCGGTACAAATTGAAAATTTCGTGTCTCTTCTTCAATATGCGATACAAATTAAAAATTTTGTATCTCTTCTCCAATATGTGATACAGGGGTGTCGATTTGATAATTTTTTTGTATAATTTGTAGTTTTTGCAATTTTTTTTATAAGGACGGTAGACATGTCTTTCACCCGCCATTTACTATTAAAACTCCTTTATTGTTTTTTAACTTACCCTTATAATATTTGATATAGAAACACTATAAATACCTAATCTTTCGAAAGCTTTTTTTTTTTTAATTTTAGAGTGTAAAATTTGAATATTTTCGTTTTGTGCCTCAGCTTTTGCGAAGGGAAAGATGACTGTTTGTAATGCCCGCTGTTGAAAATGGATACTGATAATGGAAGTACATAAACTTTAATTTTGTTTTAGTATCTAAACTTTGATTTATTGTTTTTTTTTTTTTTTCATTTTGATCACTATTTAACTTATTAAAATATAAAAATATAACTTCGTCACCACCAAACAATTTCAAGACGTGCAAAGGAGATTGGAAGTTTCGAAAAAGATCTTTTTGCCAACAAGTTGTAAACCTTTTCTTGCATCCTTTTAATAATCGTTTACAACTTAAGTACAATTTCCAAAAGCTTGCTACTCGATGAAGAAGATAAAAAATTATTTAAAACTAATGTCCATCAATAGAAAGGTATGCATAATTGCCAAAACACATAACCATGAGATTTAGGACCCAACCTTTGAAAACCAGAACAATACACTTCGTGATGCATTCTTGTGCATTTTTCAAATTTTATGCTTATTCCTTTTATGTCTTTCTTTCCTCTCACTTTTTTTCGCCAATTGCTTTTCTCTCAATTAGTTTTTTTTTTTTTTTTTTTTACTTTGCACTTTTACATGAAGGAAAGTTTGAACAAAAAACACAAACATCATGGTTTTTTTTTTTTTTTTTTCTATTCGCATTAAAAAAGTTAATTATTTTTGTATTGCATTTTGGTTCAAATAGAGTATTTTTTGGATGTCTTATGTTGCAAACTTCTAGACACTGATCATTCAGAAATCATATTTACTGCATATTAATTTTAAATTGCAAAATTCTCTAATGACTTTTTTTCCTTCTTATGGCTACTTTTCTTTTCTTTCCTAGTTTTTCTTTTTCTCTTTTTCAATTTTTTCATTTACTATCTTTTTTTTTTTTGTTTTCTTTGTGGTTATTGTTTTTCTAATGTTTCAAGGGACTGAAACTTTAAAAGAAAAAAAAAAAAAGAACGTTTGGGCACATAAAAGAGTTGGCATTGGTAGTTGCAGTGGTATGGATCTATTGTGAATTTCAAATGCAAGTAACATGCATTCATGAGCTCCACATGACATGGGTATGTAAGAATTGATATTTCATAACAAAATTCATCACAAAGAAAAAGGATGGCTTAAAAAAGGATTAAAGAGGGGAAATATGTGATCCCAACGGAGGTTGAATATTCAAAGGACAGGCGGTATAGTAAAGGCTTTTTCTTTTTTCCCCCCAATAATTTTTAAATATTTTTTACACCAAGTACTATCAACCACAAGTTTAAGAGGGATGTGATTCGATTTAGGTCAATCATATTGGGAGACTAGTATTTATGGCATTATTGTGGGGTTATATTAGAGGTTTCTCCTCATATTTAGCAATCATCATTGTTAAATATAATAAAATATTAATGGAAAAGATTAATTGTGTAAATTAATCTTAATCGGCTAAGTAGAAAAGAACAAAACCAAATTGTATATAGCTGAACCTAATTTACATATAAATCTACTAAGATAGGCTCCAAAAGTGTAAAACAATTTTAACAATTCATGCTTAATAGAGATCTAGTTTGATTTGATGCAAAATAGATAATGGGTCTTGGATTTAGAGTTTTCAATATGATATTTAACTAAAATATGGAATTTTAGTAGATTTTGATTTCTTTATAAATTTAAAAGAATCAGATATAGATAGAATTAATAACATTGAATATGATGTACTAAAATTTAAATCAAACTAATTTGTTATCAAATTATAGAATTGATATGACCCGCAACCTACAAAATTCTCAATGGCATTAAGAAAATATTTGATTTGACTTATATAAATTCAGTTGACAAGTTCGCCATTATCTCTTAATTATTTAAAGTTGGGAGAACACTCATCTTAATAATTTTGGAGAAACCATACAAGTTTACTAAATCAAAGTAATAAATTCATTATTTATTAGTTTAATTGAATTATGCAAAAGAAAATTGGGTAAGTTTATTGGCTTGTCTAGTTAGTAGGGATATAGGAGGAAGCCTGCACTATAATTGTGATATAAATAAGCATAAAATATTCCCTAATAACTAGATAAATACGTAAACATGAAAACTAAATAAATACTCATCCCTAATACAATGAGGAGAAAATAAAAAATAAAAAAATGATTAAAAATGAAAGGATTTAGTTGGACTGAGTAATAAAAAGGAAACAACATAATATTAATGGATAGATCATCATAATTAAAAACAATTCTAGTAGCTAATTTGCTGGATTGGTCATCGCTCCAGTTGACCATGAGAACTTCTTGTGCACACATTACTATTCCAAGCCCACTAAATCAAAACCTTCTAATGCATCTTGTAACTTAAGTTTAATTATTTGGATCATATCACTAACCCATCCAAATGATCCAAATATTTGGCTAATCCACTAATAATTTATCTTAAGGATATAGTTAATTTAACCTGTAAAGTTATGTCATATAAATTTTCTCATTCAACTATAATTGAATTTTTTTTTTTGTATTTATACATGTGTATATATATATATATTAGGTTATTTCGATTGTTCTCCTAAATGAGTTTATAGAGGTAACAATTTTTAAAAAGCATCAAGGATATTTTAGTGATTTCATTTCTTCTTTAGGCCACTACCTTGTGGCCATAATATGTTACTATAATAGGGTGAGAACCACCATAAAGTGGAAAAGGTACAAATTTTCAATGAATTATAATTTCATTTCCCTTTATTTATAGGATGAAGTGAATATAATAATTTTTTGAAAGTTAATATAATATTCAAAGAAAATATATTATTTTTAATTGTATTGATTCCTTTTCTTTTTCATTTTTCTTCTCTAATTTATTATAAGAATTTAAACATTTGCATACATCCTAACAAGTAAAATGATGGAATATAATGGGATTTAAAATCTTGCATCTTAATTTCTGCCATAGCTCACTTCTGCTGGTTTCTCTCAAATGATGATTTTGATGATAACAAAAAGGATTAAATGATTACTTACATAATTGTTAAGTGTGCAGTGATTATGAAAATAAGATTCATATCAAAATGTATATCAGAAGGTTGACAAGTTTTATTAAGAACAATTTGCATATTAGAAGGTTAATCAAAAGGTCCGTCGATGGAATACAAGTATTTTTAAGCTATCAGAAGGAACGTCAGAAAGTTAATAAAAGAACAATTACAAGTGATTTCAACTCCAGATTTAAATTTTATTTTTGGATCTAATATTATGAAGGCCTAGCTCCAATGTTGAGTACAATTTGGGTAATATACTTAATGTGTTCCACAAAGTTGGTTCAATATCCATAGGGATTTAATTTTGGATTAATGTTCAAATTTTTGGAAGCTCATAACGGCAAGAACGATTCAACATTGGGAATATGATTTTCACAACAAATTACTTTTGCAGAGAAAGTTAGTGTGCATAATATGAAATAATTACAAAACATGTTTCAGATCTTTAAGGAATGTGTCCAAGGAATTTTGAAGCTCAAAAATCATAGAGAATTCAAATATTGCATGAATAGTACCAAATGAAGAATTTTTCAACAACGGATGATTTCAAATTCGAATTTCAAGTTCAAGATAATTATACAAGTTGTTTAGATTTTGGGCTTATCTATTGAAAAAATTTCAAGATTGCTTCAAGAATTCAAAATTAAAATTGAGTAGATTTCAAGATAAACACGAGCTGATATGTTAACAAATATTGTTGATAATCATAGGTTGATATCACGCAAGATCAGGAACAAGCTTATCCATCTCTTCTTCTAGCGGTTGGAGTAAACAAGATTAAATGAACAAACAAGACAGAGAAGAATAATAACATTTATGAGAAAAAGAAAAGGCAAAAAGTGATCAGAAGCTTTCCTCTTGTTGTGCGCAAAATACTGTCATATTTTTAGTGTTTTTATTTGAACGAAATTTTTGAGGATACTCATTCTTTATTCCTCTAATTTGATTTTATACAACTAATGTGACATTATGTAAGGACCCGGCCCACTTAACCCATAGATTAAGCATGCCAAATCCCCTGATCATGCATAATATTTAAGTATTAAGAAATACCCAAGTATTATATGTAAAGTCATCTAAAAAGAAGTATTTGTAATGATTGGTTGGTTAAAAACAGATATAATATTTACATGATTTGAATTAAGAATTACTACCACTACGTAAGTAGTAGATCGTCACATACACACACACACGCACACGCACATATAATACATCATATACATTACTTGAGGATCTACCAAGGATCACACCAACATATAAAGCTTACTCACACCAACATATAAAGCTTACTCACATGCAAGCTACATTACATAAACAACTTAAGTAAAAAATACATTCCAAGGCTTAACAAATAAGCCTAGGCTCTTCACAAAAGACATCAAAAGTCCTAAACAACTACTACTAGGTCGCACTCGTAATCATCCATAGATGTCTCCCAGTCAGTCCCATAGCCCATATCATCGTAGAGCTCATCCTCATAATCACCTGCAAGATAGCAGCATGAGCCAAAGGCCCAGTACACAATAGTGCAACCAAATACATATGCCATGCACACTTAACTAAATGCAATGCAATAATTCACCATAGCTTCATTATCTTTAGTTAAGTGAGTAAAAATAACACTGGAGTATTCAAACTCTGATTCGAGCTTAGGAATTCTAGGGGTCAGTTGCTCAAGGGGTTGATATAGATAGACCGAATACCTATATCTCCTATATCTAACCAATAAAGATTAGTAATAGCTTCATCTAGGGTTCTCACTCCTTCATACACTCCACTTATCCCGGTCTATAACATCAATTAGTTCAACGGTCCCATACCCGTGAACTAAAACATATTATTTCCTCCCAAGCCTAAGTAGAGAATATACTGATACAGTTAACCCCATTAGCTATCTACTTAGCCATTAAGATAAACCACCATTACATCATGGTGGACTATTGCATCATGACAAAGAGTTGGACTAAGTGCTTAAACTACCGTGCCATTGTATCATGATAAGGTTGCCGTTCCCCGGACTAAACACGACTCAACCACAAATCATCTCAATAAACTTTTCATTAGTCTTTAATTAAAATCAAATTTGAATATGCCTACCCTAATCAATAATTAGTCAAATTATTGTGTACTTGGATCGGATTGAGAATCAAAGGGAATCTCCAACTGAGTATCTATCTCCGTTTCACATAAATCAACTATATCAACATCACTATCCTAAGTCAAGCTTATACTCACTAGTTTAAAACTTAAGAAGTTATTGAATCTTATTTAAAAACAATCCAAAGTCATTACATGACATATATTCATATAATATCATACAAGGCAAATCTTTGATCAAAAAGTCATATATTATGTATTGAAAGGTGTTGGAAGAAAGCTAAGAAAAATTGAAATTTGCAAAGCCCACGCTGGCAATTAACGTCGGCAATGTAAACCTTAACGTTGGCGGTGTAGGGATTATACGCCGGCAGCCTTTAAGCCATCGTTAAGAAAATACATTATGTACAAAACTTTTGGTTCTTTATGTCGGCAATGTAAACTTCAATGTCGGCGGCATTTAAGCTGAATTTCAAAAGATCAGAAGCCAGAACCTTAACGCTGATAGGTACGCTGGCGGCATTCAAGGCGGCGTACACTGCAATTCAGGTTGCAGAATTCCTTTGTTTTTCAAACACGAAAATTTTTACATTTAACTTTTCTAACTCCTTCCAAACCATAATATAACCTTTTTAATACATGGTATAAGAACCCTATATCATCAAATACATACGAACTCCCTTCTAACATCATTGAAACACACTACTCCTCCTCAACCCTTAAGACACACAAAACACTATGATTTCATTTTCTTCACATTCACTACTTCAACATGAATCCACTCTTCAATACAACTCAACAATATCAACTTCTCATCACACTACAACTCAACACCATCATTGCACTTCCATAACAAGCCCTAAGCTATCTCAACATCATAATATAACAATAAACATATATTCAACATGCATTATATTTGAAAGAAAATTCATGGATTAAAAGAGAAAAAAAGTACTTAAACATCATATAAACTTACCTTAATGTACATATGATAGTTGGGGATGGATTCTTGGTGTGTTGAGTGCAAGAAAACTTGGTTTGGTTGTTGGAAAATATTGCCTTTCTAGAGTTATAAATTTTTTTCTTCTTTTGGTTCTGTTTTTTTTTTTAATGTCCAAAGTGTACAAATAGGGCTCGATATTATCCAAACAACATTGACTTTTGAGGTAGATTTGCTAAGAGCTTTAGGCTTTAGTTAGGCTTTGATTTTTGGGCTTAGTTTGGGTTTAACGAAGCCAAAAAATCTGTTAGGTTTATGAGCTATATTCTTAGTTTAAAACAACTTAATTCATCATGTCTTAATCACCACAACAACAACTAGCATTAACATAATAATTATTAACATGAATAAACTATCATCCTAAATATATTTACCATAGGCTATTATTTAGTTATTACTTCCTAACACATATAATTATTTCAAACACCACAATTCACTCTAACACATACACATATATAACAATCAAATTTACATGCATAATTTTGAATTTAACTTTAGTCATTTCAGTTTAAGAGTTACAAGTAGGCTTAGTAGATTGATTGCTTAGGAAATCAAGCTGAGTGAATTGTAGCCAAAAGAGAATTGGCAAAAACTTCTTGTAACTTTATTGATTTGATTGGATAGTAGAACATAACTGGTGTGGAATATCGAGACCCTGGCTTGGAGCTGAAAGAGAGGATTAGCGCTTAAGGTGGAACCTCTATAATTCGCTTTGAACTTTCTACTCTCTTATCTCTCTTTAAATTCGTGCATTGTTCTTCATTGTTATATTCATGATATATGCTCAGAAGGTTGATAAGAGACTAACTTACTTATATTTTCATGATTAGAGAGTTAGCCAGAAGGTTTCTGGGAGTAAAAAGTTTTGAATTAATTTTTGATTTTTCGAGAGCTTAAGCAAATCTTTTTTATCAGAATTTTTGTTTAAAGTTTTTATTTATTAAGTTTATTGTTTTAAGAAAATTTCAAAGCCATTTTAGTTGAATAACCAAGTGGTGTGAAATTGTTTCAAAATTTTTAAAGTAAATTTTTATAACTAATTCACCCCCCTCTTGGTTATCTTATCAGGACCAACAACTTCATTGTCAATTTTAAATAGTCTCAACTTGTTTTGCTTTTGTGATGTTACATAACCTTTGTTGGTAGATGAAGCACTTGTATCTAAGGGCAACTACTCAATGCCTAACTACATGATATAATTTATTGTGATTTGTGATTGAGATCAAATAACAAAAATGTAAATAATATATATTAAGGCCAAATCTACATAAATTTAGTTGTCTCTTTCTATAAAACAAGATCTAATCCTCAATGAGAATAGACTACACACTCAATTATTAAACATAAAATATCGACTTCTCTTAATCATCGTCACATGTTTCAAACACTAGTCAATACTTAAAAATAAAAGCAAATATATTTCCTCATCTAAAAGAAATGATGTCCTAGAGTTTCTATAAGGAAAGCTCCGAGTCACATTTTTAGTGCTCCAAAACATGAAAAAACACATCACCCATACTGCCAAAAGAAACATGATACCACAGAAAGAAGAGGAAGAAGCAGCCAATATCAAGATTTAGGATTGTGGAAGTCCCTTGTATGATTCATCTGAACTAGCTTCCATTGGTTATATACTTGAGCGACACACCATGTCATTGCCAACCTATTGTGAAGTCACATGGGTGGCATTGCCCTTACGTATTAAATCAAGACCAAACAAGAGTACGATCACGTCAAAATTGGGGATTAATTTCCCCATATGAGATCTCTGGTTAAGCTTCTCGAGAGGATGAACTTATCTAAGAAGATGGTGTTATAAAGGATGGCTCGTGAAGGAGCAGCTCAAAAGTTAGATTTTTCACTTTTCTTATGTGTAAGATTTTAATAGCTCCAATTTTAATACTTATGGCACGTTTGGTACGCAGGAATGGGTTGGAATGGAAACGTGATTTCGGCTTTCATTTCCTTTTCCAGTGTTTGGAAGTGTTTCTAGAAGCTAGATTCGTGATTTCTTGGAATCGATGGTTCCGACTTTGAAGTAGAATTCGATTCCATTCCATTCCACTATTATTAATTATATGAATGTAATTACATTTTTTATCTTATCATATATTAATATTTTGTATTTATTACTAAGGGTGTGATACCCCGATTTTCATAGAGTATAATGATTAACCCTAAAATAATATAAAATGTTCATGTTACAAAAATATGAACTAAGTAAGATAATAGTTAGAATTGAATAAATAAGCGAAAAGGAAAGACGATATTAATAATATGATGCTCCTAAAAATCAAAGGAAATTATTAAAGATTAGAGAATTAATATAAGAATTTAAAACTCAAATAAATGAACAAAACTCCTTAACTAATAAATATATATATATATAATAAAAGTAAATAGTAAATAATCAAGGTTAACAGTAAATGGTAAAATAAACGGTAAATAGTAAATTATGAAATAGTAAATTGTAATTAAATAATAGTAAGAATGAAAAGTAAATTAAGGTAAATTACATGTAGTCAAATCGATGAATAGTGTAAAATTTGGTTGAATTTATCAAATAAAGACTTAAATATCCCTAAATTCACCTACAAAACACCAAAATAAGAGACAAAAGCTATCAAGCAACTAGAAATATCACAATCATTTTGAAAAACCAGAACTCTAAATTTTGGAAAAATTGAAGGAAAATTCCAAAAAAATAATAAATTTACTTATAAAAGTGCAAATTAACCAAACAATTACCAAAAGAAGACATAAACTTCAATAAAACTCTTCAAAAATAAGGAAAAATTAGGAATTCATGAAAACAGATGTCATAATTTTTTGTATAAGGATAAATTAGGGAAAATTATTGCATGCATGCAAAATTAGGTATCAAAATTAGAAAAATTACTTTACAATTGTAAAAAATCACTGTAACTTCTAGTATGAACGTGTAAAATGTATAGATTATGTGGTAATTTTTTCATGAAAAAATATTGACACCTGGTAATTTTTATTGATTTTACAAACTTTGGAAATTTGCCATAAATACCACCTAAAATTTGTAAAATTCACCACACTCACATCTGAAATCATAAAACCACAAAAATTGGAAGTTAAGAGTCTAAAATTATTGGGAGTTTGTCCGATAACCTTGAGGAAGCTATCTCTACCATCTTGTGGTGGTGCGGGTGAAGTGTATCAGATCTCCGACGATGATAAATTGCAAAATCAAAACATGTTCTTTCGGCTCCAAAATTTTACAGTAAGTACAATATAATATTAGTTATAACATATAAATTTTTCAAAAATTTTCATCGAATTTTGATAATTTTAAAAATTACATGATTATAGCTACAAAAATACCAAAAAATAGTGAAATCCAAATTACTAGTATAAAATATCTAAACAACTTCTAAAAATCGCAAAAAATTATATTCTTACTCCATGATATTCATGCTGATATTATTGACAATTACAATTTTTTTTTTCACATTTTTTGAATATTTACACCAATTATAGCTAGTAAATAAAGAAATTATGAAAACTATACCAAATATTTATAACCCACCTTAAACCTTTAGTTAAATGAGTATACTAGTATCAATAGTAATTTGCATATCCCAATAAAGAGATTACCGAATATTAATATAACAGTTAGTTATAAAGTTCAAATCATAACAACTCCTAAAAGCAATATCATTAAATTTATAATTAAATAACTATATCATATGTTATACAATTAGAATAACTTTTCTAAATACTTCAAGCTATACCCAGTTATCAAACTATTTAGAATTCTTTCAAGATTTCCTCAATAAAATTATAACCTTTCAAATTAATTAAGTACCTAAAGTGCTTAATTTTACAAAGCTCTTAATAAAAGCAAACTAAGCTCATTAGTTCATTACATACCAACTTATAAATATAGTGAATCTTCTAATAAGGTCATTTTATTTCTCAATAGACTTATAGTATAACCATACTATACCTACAATTAAAATAAAATCTTGCATCATAACACTAATTCATCTCCTCAAAATCATTCTTTTAGGTATTGCTCCACAACAACTTATTCCACACACAAAACCCATTTTGGTAAGTGGTCCAGCTTCATAGCTATTCTTAAAGAATCCTTTTGTCAATATATTGTGTGTAGGTGGTAACCTAGAAAATAAATGCATGTGATTGATTAAATGGTTGTTTGTCTTGTAATTGCTTGATGTGATGTGATGAATTGAGTGATCATCTAAAATAAACCGGGTACTATAAGAATTATCCAAATCTTCATAAAATGACTTGCATTCCATGAGACATCAAACATCTTGCATCCATCAAACCGATTGTTCAGATAAGAATGGAATTTCTTCTTCTAATGTTTATGGAACTAAGTGACAGGACAGGAGGTCATAATAAAGACTACAAGCTATGTGGAGATAGTCCTAAGCAGTTTTTGGGAGGACAGCGGTCTATTGCACATTCCCAGTTTAATAGAAAATGAATTTGTGTTTAAACTGCTCAAAACCCAGATTAGAGTGAGGTTAATTTCTCTAATCTCGTGATGAACCAGTCAACATCATGTGGATGGCATAATATTTGATCATGCATACATTTAATAAACGTGTTTGCTGACTACTTTGAAATGTATTGCAAGATTCCAATCACTTAATGAGCACGTGAAATAATGCTCACCACCCTATAACTTCTTTTGCAGGAAATCCATAAGAAACAACACAAAATGCCTGGAATAATATCCGTAAGTACCAAAGACTAAATTCTAGCATCCATTTTGGTAAGTTTCTTTTAAGTATGGTATTAATTTGTGAGCATAGTAATTATCAAATGTTTATAGACCATAAGCTTGGCAAACTCCATAAACCCTTGATAATTATGGCGAGACGGTACGAATTAAATTTCCAGGATGTAACAAAGGGCATTATAGACAATCACACTTTTAGCCATTCAATTCCATGTAATCTTCCAAACATAAGAATGGATTTGTCATTCCCAAACTCATTCCATTCCATCCAATCCAATCCAATCCATTCCATTCCAAATCAATCATGCGTACCAAACGTGACATATCTTTTATTGAAGCCAGCTACCATAATAATATAGATCAAATCAGTATAATTATGTAGATATAAATAATTATACATGATGCTTTTGTTTAATTTTCAATGCAATTGTTTATTTTAGTTTGAGGTTTTTCTTTTCTTTTCTTTTTTTACTCCCAAATAAAATATTTTATTTAGGATTTTATTTTGCTTATCGTTGAAGTTATATCTTGGGAACCTTTGTTTAGTCGTCTGTAGCATACGCATTAGATCATGGGAACCTTTCTTCCATTGGTTATGGCATAGGTGATAGGTCTTGAGATCATTTGATTTGCCCAACTATTGAAATATTTTTTTCCTAATTAGTAAGATTGTAAAATACCTAGTTTCCTAATATAGAGTCAAAGATTGTAAAATATATAATTTCTTAATATAGAGTGCACTAAATCTCTAACTTATGGCTAGGATTTAAGTGTTTTTAAGTTTCCTTTCTTAGTCACCTAATTGTATATTATAAATTTGTATGTTCTTATTACAATATCAATATATAGAAAATATTGAATTTCTCATATCTTTCATGTTGGTATTAGAGCTAACAACAGACAAAAAAAGAAAAGAAAAAACCTTGAATAAAAACACAAATGAGTGAAAAAAAATGTTGAATCGTTTGAATAAAAAACAATTCCTATTGTTGTTCAATCTAAAAGGAGTCTTCAATGAAGGAGTTATCCACAAGAAATAAAATATTTCATCTGTAAACCCTCAAAGTTTTGTGATCAATTAAAGCTTAAATCTTAATTAGAAAGTCAACCGGAATCCCAAAGTCAACAAAACCTTAGTCTTTTGCAACTGTTCAAGTCTGGCTCTGCCGTTTAAGCAACCCTAGGAAAGTTAGTAAGAGAATAGTATGTGGAATAGTTCGTAATAACCTGAGAAAGCTTAAAAATATCAGATTAGTTAAACCGTGATTCATTTTGAGCACAATCGGACACAGTTCTCGAAAAGAGTGTCCTGGGGCTCAGATTAGTAAAAATATTTCAGATATGCCGTTAGACTCGTAAAAATATAAGGTTTTCAAAAATATCAATTTCATAATTTTTCGGTAACTAAAAATATCAGATATCGCAATTATACGAGTATTTTCTTACTACCGGTACTTAAATTGTCATGTTTACTTTACATTACATTATTTTATACTATTCTACACTATTAATCTATCTCTATTTTTTTTTACAACCTACTCTTACAACCCATACCTCTATTTCTTACAATTTTCATTTCCAATACAACTTCACATCTTTCACATCTTACTTTTCATTAATAAAAATACAAAAAAATAAAATTTTCTCTCCCTCCTACACCCATGTATGTGCTGGCTATGCCCCTCCCCTCTCTCCAATTTGTTTTACTTTCATTTATTTAATTAACACAAAATTCCTCCCATATTTTCCTATAAATACCCCCTCTTCCTTCCACTTATTTCACAACTTCCATACACTAAAATTACTCTCCAAAAATCTCTCCATAAACTCTCTCAAGTTTCTCTAATTTCTACTTCTTCTCTAGGTAATAGTTTTAGCTTTCTAAAGTGTTCATTTACTTAGTATGAGCTTAGTGTGTGTTTTCTAAACCATAAAGGTTAAAAAAAGCAACAATAAGTTCATACTTCGTTTTTGTTCATGAATCTAATTTCTTTATGTTGCTTTTATATATATGTTACAAAATATATCTATGTAGCTATATATATATTATATATATATCTTTTAGAGCATATAAGCTCACTTGTTTTGCAATTTATTTACTTTCCTTACAATTTATTTATTACCTTGCAATTTATTTACTTTCATGTTGTTTTTAAGACTAGTCTTTCTAGTCTTAGACTTGTCCTCATCAAGTCAAAACATTTTCTTTTTCTTTATGGGACTAGTCTATTCTTAGTCCCGGGATACCTTAATGAAGCTAAGGTTCCAATACTTGATTTATTTATTTACTAGCTTATTTCATTAAGTTATTATGTTTCCTTATGTTTTCATAACTTTATGATTCATATTCATGCATGAACATAATGATTTTTGTCTCAACAAGATAAATGAAGAAATGTTTTCTTAAAATAGAGATTTTTTTTTTTTAGAAATAAAAGAAGGAAGTAATTTTTCATAAAATTAAGGATTTATCTTAACAATTTTTTTTAAGAAATCTAGAGGAGTGCATAGGAATTTTTACAAACATACATGACATAGAAGGAAACTTTTTGAGTAAACGAAAGTTTTACTAAAACTCTACTTTTTCATCAAGTACTAGAAATTCATTTCATGAAAATGAAATGATCTCAAGAAATAAGGAAATTATTTCTATAAATATAGAATTGTTATTAGAAACTAAGAAATAAAATTATTCTTTAAAAAGACTAAGAAAAATGAAACTTACTCATTTAAATAACTTGAACAAGAGGAATTTTTCAAAAGTTTCATTTTCCTTAGAAGACTTTACTTTTACAAAATTTAGGGTTTGAGACAACTTCATTAACTTCATACATTTGATATGAGTCAATAAATATATGTATATACATTTCAAAAGTTTTACAAATTATTATAATATCTATCTCTTCAAGATGAGCTTTTGTTAAAAGAAGGAATTCAAGTTTGTGAAAATTCGTGGCGAATCTGGTCACCACTTTTTTGGAACCCAAATGACTTAGTTTGATGAAAATATTTTTAGAAATAGATAGAAATTTTCAAATAGGTAGAAAACGGTATATAATATGCGAAATTCCAAGTTAAAATGAGTAAGTTATGGCCATTTTAAGTTAGAATTTCCTCCAAATCGATTTTATTGCGATTTTAAGATAGATTTGGAGTTTTCAAGAATAGAAATTCTATGAAAAACTCATTATGGGTATTTCATCTTGTTTAGGTGAAGAAGGAACCAAGATCACTTTCCGGGAAGACTACTTCAATTAGGAGCTATCGACATGGAGTGAGTTAATCCTTCTCTAAGTTACATTTCCTTGGTTGTGCTTGTAAGTAGTAGCACTGGAAAATAAGGAAAAAATAAATGAACAAATATTGTGTGATTTGGATTTACGATTGATTGAATATAAGTTAAGAATATCGAAAGAGAAATTGATAAATAAATTGTGATTCTTGCATTGATATGATAAATATTGTTTTGATCGCCTTTAACTTGAACTCAAACATTAATTGGTTAAACTTATGTTGAAAATGATTCATGCATATCATATTTGTGAGTCACATTTAGTTCACTACTATTCTTCGTATGGGAAAACGAGGAAGTTGTAGTGGTGGCTAGTAGGAGCCAGAAAGTCTACATGGGCCAGTAGGAGCCGGAAAGTCTATAGGGCGAGCAGGAGCCAGTAAATCTGCTAATATTGATGGTCGTATGGGCCTGTGACCTCCCAACCCCCGACATGGAGGGCGTAAAATCCATGCTACACATGATTTCCGGTTAATCTTATGTATTTTGTTTGCTCATGTGTTTGGTGCATTTTCATATGATTGTTTAAATACTTATTTGACTTATGGAAATGTCTTATGGATGGGAATTATCTCACTAAGCTAGATTTGCTTATACCCCTATAGCTTTTTGTTACAGTATGATTATCTTTGGTTGGCACCGAGGAGCCTTGTATGCTAGGTATGAGCCAAAGCCACTAGGAGTTTTTGGGAGAAGTTATATGTATTTAGTTTTGAACATAGACTTCTAAATCTCTATAGTGGGCTTATGTTATAGTTATGTTTACCTTGTTAATGGTTTAGTTGAATCAAGACTATTTGAGACGGGGGAATGCCCCTAAGAAGATGTAAGAGTTCATTATCTAAATGAATATTCCATGTTTATATATATAAGTTCTTGGATGCTTTTATTATCTACTTAAATGTAACACCCCTATGAGTCTTCTACTATCTTGGAAGCACACCTTGCATGTGATATCGAAGCTCCTACATGACTAAGGTTGTCATTCACTAGTTTTAATATTATATGCGGCGAACTACCATGTTTAGAGTACCCTCTGGGGTGTGACATCCTCTCTCTCTAAGTGCTTTAAAAAGAAATAGCAATTAATATCAATTGAGCACTAGAGTGTATTTTCTCTCTCTTAATAATTTGCAAATATTATATACAAAAGAACAAAGAAAGAGAATTCGTTTGATCATAGTTAATAAGCTTGTAAAATAATTTGGCACTTCATTCTCTTTGTTGATCTCTTGGACTTTGTATATAAATAGCCTTTTGAAATTCAAAAGTCCGTTAGACACAATGTCTATAACTTGTCAAACATTAAATACATTTCGACGACTCTTTTTCTTTCCACATTGCCCTCTAACTTTAAGCCGTCGCACCTCAAATACCCTTCGCGTCTCACTTCATCGCGCTTAGATTTTGCCCTTTGACAGCTTCTTTATATACCTGCTTTGTCAATCTTAAAAAAAAAAAAAAATGAATTCTCTTGATACGTCGGGCCTAAATTTGACCCTTAACAATCATTCTGATATTTGTCCTTGTCAAGTCTTTGGTTTTGGGTGTGTCAAGCCCAAAACTGGACCCTCGGCTTGACTCTCAATATGCTCCTGTTTTGCCATCGATGTGCTCCTGTTTTGCCCTCAACATGCTCCTGTTCTACTAAAAATCTACACAAAATCTCCATAAATATGTACACAACACACACACACACACACACACACATATTCATGACTAATTAAGTATAGTTTATAATAAATAAATGGTTATTTTTGCATTATATTGTCTCATAAAAATTCATATTGAACACTCAAGTTCAACAATGACACACACACACACACACACACATTTTGTGTGTTGTTTTGTTAAGGTTATGTGTTGTGAGATCAGATCAAATCTGATTATTATATACGTATCCTACTGTACTCTTTCTTCAAAATTAGTGAATTCCTCTCCTTTACCTGTGGTTTTTCCCATGAAGTGTTTTCCACATAAATCTTTTGTGTGCTTTATTTTACATTTTGTCATATTTATTTATTTATGAAAAACTGGCATCAAAGCTAAATGTTTGGTTTTGTTTTCTCTACAATGACAACCGTGAAATATGATATTCCATTGTTGCATCGTAATACCAGATTTTCGCTATGGCAAGTCATAATGTGAGCGGTTCTAGTTAGCTAGATTTGGATGATGCACTGTTAGGGTTTGAGAAGATGCCTACATCATGGTCATCGGAAGAAAAATAATGCAAGGATCGAAAAACCCTTTCTCAAATCCATCTTCATTTATCAAATCAGATATTACAAGATGTGTTGAAGGAAAAGACATTTGCTGCGTTATGATTGAAATTGTAGCAACTATATATGACGGAAATTTTGACCAGTAAATTGCATTTGAAACAGTAACTATATTTACACCGTTTGATAGAAGGTGAGCCTCCAGAAGATTACTTAACAATCTTTAAAGAGATTGATTCTGATTTGAAAAATTTGGGGATTAAGTATGATGAAGATGATTTAACTTTAATTTTATTATATTTGTTGCCTCCTTGTTATTTGAATTTTAGAGACACTATTTTATATAGTTGTGATTCTCTTACCATGGATAATATTTATGATGCTTTGGCTTTTTTTGAGAAGATGAAACATTTACTGATTGGAACAGAGTCTCAGATAGAGGGTCTTGTTACTCGTGGTAGGAGTCAGGAACACAATTTTAGAGGTAATTCAAGAGGAAGATCAAAATATGCAAATACAGATAAGATTTGCAGGTATTGGAAGAAGAAAGGACACATTAAATTTGAATGTTATAAATTGCAGAACAAGAACAACAGAGCTGCTGAAAATAAACAAGGGAAACAACTACAAAAATCAGGTGAAGTTGATGTAGCTAAAGACCACATTAGTGGAGAACTTCTTATTGCTTCTAATGATGATCCTTAGAAAGTGAGGAGTGGATTTCTTGATTCTGATTATACTTTTCATATGTGTCCCAATTGGGACTAGTTTTCAACATAAGAAAGGGTATCCAAAGGTGTTATCCTATTAGGTAATAATTCTTCTTGCAGGGTTACAGGTGTTGGTACCATCAAAATTAAAATGTTTAATGGTTTTGTCAAGACACTTGGTGTGTGAGACATGTGCTTGACTTGAAAAGAAATTTGATTTCTTTGAGTACTTTTGCTACACAAAAGGTACAAATATACTAGTGAAGGCGGAGTTCTGAAGATCAGTAAAGGTTCTCTTGTGGTGATGAAGGGATAGAAAAAGAATTCTAATTTATATGTTTTGCAGTATTCTGCTGTTGTAAGTGATTCAGTCATCACTTCTTCTTTGTCAGATGATGATGCTACTAGATTTTGGCATATGCGTCTAGGGTATATGAGTGAAGCCGGTATGGCTAAATTGAGTAGGAGAAGATTTCTTGATGGGGCAAGCCATCAACAAATTGAGATTTTGTGAACACTGCATTTTTGGGAAGCAAAAGAGAGTCAGATTCACCACATGTACTCATAATACAAAGGGTGCCCTTAATTACATCCATTCAAATCTTTGGAGACCATAGAGTGCCTTCTACTGGAGGTGCTATTTACATGCTAATGATTATTGATAATTTCTTTAGAAGAGTGTCGGTATTTTTTTTCCTAAAACAGAGAGTGATATTTTAACCACATTTAAGGAGTAGAAGACGATTGAGAAACAAACAAAGAAATAGGTAAGGTGTCTTTCACATTGATTATGGTTTAGAGTTTTGTTCTAATGATTTTAATGTTCTGTGCAAGTCAGAGGAAATTATGAGCCATTTAACAGTTCTTGGTACACCTCAATGAAATGGGATAACAGAAGGATGAATAGAACTATTATGGAGAAAGTCAGATGTATGTTTTCTAATACTCAGTTATCGAAGTCATTCTGGGTTGAAACAGCTTCTATAGCATTTCTTTGATTAATAGGTCTCCATCAACTGCAATTGAAGAGAAGGCTTCACAAGAGGTATGCTTTAGTACTCCTGCTAATTATTCTGAATTGAAGATTTTTTGGATGTCCTGCATATGCCCATGTAGATAGTGAGAAACCTGAGCCTAGATCTCTGAAATTTATATTTCTTAGTTTTAAGCTTGGTGTCAAGGGATACAAGTTATGGTGTCTTGAAATGAAGAAAGTCATTATCAATAGAGATATCATTTTTTATAAAACAACTATATTACATGACATATCTTCTACCACTTCTGATAAAGCACAATAGATATCAAGTATGCAGGTGGAGTTTGAGATTGATTCAGGTTCTACACGAAAGCCTACTTATCAGCTTGTTTCTACACCACCGCGGCTATAGTATTCTATTGTTAAAGATAGACCTAAGAGAGAATTTAGGCCTCTTCAGAGATATACAGAGGCAGACCTTATTACTTATACGTTAAATGTAGTACATGACATTGATTCTAATATTGAGCCATTTACTTACTTAGAAGCTATTAGTTGTGATGATTTTGGTAAGTGGATGATTGCAATTGAGGAGGAGATGGAATTTCTTCATAAGAATGGCACATGAGATTTTGTAAAGCTTCCAAAAGGAAAGAAGACTATTCGGTGTAAATGGGTATTCAAGAAGAAAGAAGGAACAACAGGAGTTGATGAACCCAAATATAAAGCAAGACTTAATTTCAAAAGCTACGGTGAGGTACTAGGTATTGATTTTATTGATGTGTTTTATCATGTTGTAAAACACACCTCGATTTGAGCATCGCTTGGTATTGTAGTTATGCAAGATCTTGAGCCTGAACAGTTAGATATGAAAACAACTTTCTTACATGGAGAGCTTGAGGAAGATATCTACATGCAACAGCAAGAGGGTTTTGTGGTCTCAAGAAAGGAGAACCATGTTTGCATAATAAGGAAATCGCTTTATGGCTTGAAGTAGTCATCCAGACAATTGTATAAGAGGTTTGACTCATTTATGACTTCTTATGATTATAGGAGAAACAATTTTGATAGTTGTGTCTATTTCAAGAAATGTAATGATAAATCATTTCTATATTTACTCTTATACGCTGATGATATATCAATAGAAACCAATAATAGAGGAGAGATTAAAAAGGTTAAAATTCAGTTGAGTAGAGAGTTTGAGGTGAAAGACTTAGAAGCAATAAAGAAGATACTTGGGATAGAAATTTTAAGAAATAGAAAAGCAGGTATGTTACCTGAAAGTCAAAAGGGATATATTGAGAAAATCCTTTGCAGGTTTAATATGATGAATGCTAAGCCTGTCAATACTCCTTTAGTAGCTCATTTCAAACTTTCATGTGTTTTGTTTCCATAATCAGATAATGAGATTGACTATATGTCAAGGGTTCTATATTCTAGTGTTGTTGGATATTTTATGTATGTTATGATTTGTACACGTCCAAATTTTTTCATATGCTGTGAGTGTTGTTAGTAGATATATGGCAAATCCTGGTAAAAAGCAGTTCAATTGATTTTCAAATACTTAAGAGGTGCTACGAATGTTTGTCTACAATTTGGTAGAACTAGAGATAGAATTTATTGGGTTTGTTGATTTTGATTTTTCTAGAGATTGAGATAAAAGAAGATCTCTCATAGGGTATATTTTTACTCTTGGTGGTTGTGCTATTAGTTGAAAAGTTATTCTGCAAGCTATAGTTGCTCTATCCACTGCTAAACCTGAATATATGACTATTACAAAAGCTTTTAGAGATGCTATTTGGTTGCAGGGATTATTTGGTGAACTCAATGATGACTTGAAGACTACTATAGTCTATTGCAACGGTCGGAGTGCAATCTATTTGACAAAGGATCAGATGTTTCATGAGAGGATAAAGCACATTGATGTCAGATATCACTTTGTTCGTGATGTTATCACTCGTGGTGATATTACTGTAAGCGAAGTTAATATTCAAGATAATCCTACTGATATGATGTCAAAGACACTTCCTATAGTCAAGTTTGAGCACTGTCTAGACTTGGTTAGTATTTGTTGCAGATTTATCCCCTTTAGGGGTTTGTGGAAGAGGAGGATAATATTTTGTTTTTGTGTTGAAGATTGGAGTTTGTGTATTTTTGCTCCTGAATTTGTGTTAAGGTGGAGATTATTGGATATATGACCTAAATTTAGTCAAAGCTGCTAGCTTTGGATCAAGGCTGCTAACTTTCACATCTGCATCGCTGGCCTTGGGGCCGGCCTCTTGAATTTATAGAAATTATTTTCGAAAGCGAGGTTTTAGAAAGCTCAATCTAAAGCTGCCGGGCGTCACTTGTATGCCACTGATGTATATTTAGGCCGCTGAGCTTTGTTGGCGTTGGATCAAAATTAATGCCCTTTGAGCTACGGCCGGCTTATGCGACATATATATATTGTCGTTTTGTTAGGGTTATGAGTTGTGAGATCAGATCAGATCAAATCATTGTACAAACATTCTCTTATACTCCTTCTTCAACATTAGTAAATTGCTTTCCTTTGCTTGTGGTTTTTCCCATAAACCTTGTGTGTGTTTTATTTGACATTTTGTCATTGTTGTCATATATGTTTATAACACATATCCTTGATTGCTTAAAAAAAATTAAGTGGAGAACTCATGTAGCCCAAGAGTCTTATCATTTGTTTGGGAGAAGAATATTAATTTTATTTGATTAAAAGAGAAAGGTTCTTTATTTTTTGTCATTACAATCGGATAGGGAGGATTCAAATCTAAAACCTTTCACTTGAGAGATCAAGAAGATTCTACTAGACTACAATGCTTAGCCTATTGGCAAAAGAGAAAGATTTACGGTGCTTCTTGATTTGATTGCCATTTAATTTTCATATGATAATGTATTGGGTCCTCTTTCAAATTTGGTCAGAATATTTGATTATCCTACAAAGCCTTAAGATAGTATATTGCTCTCCAAGTCTCTTTTGATTTCTTTGCCATTAGCATTAACAAGGTTGTGAATGGGATTGCAATTGTGGTTGTTAACTATTGATTTATCCATGTATTTGTGTGTGTGTGTGTGACAAATATTACAAAAAAAAAAAAAAAAAAAAAACTGAGATTGAGTTATATATTCAGAATGAATTAGAAAAAGGGAAAAAAAAAATGGAAAGAAAAGCTTAACTCATACATACATACATACATAGATATAGTGAGATAGCTTTCGGTCCAAGAATTTGAAAACTTTAAGATCAAGAGGACTCGACCTCCATCAAAACCTTTATCGTTAGTGCGATCTTCAAAGACTCCAAACGTCACGGTCGCTCCAAACAAGACGTAACGATTGTCGGTGCTGCGTCCTTGATTGGCTAAGTTAAACGACACCTCAATCGCTTTTGCCGTTTTGTACTGTCCTTGTATTCCCTTTCTAAACATATGCCTCATTCAATATGAACCTTCAAATATAAAAACTATGCTTTCACAAGGGTAATGTTTTGCGAAGCCATATGTACAATATAATTCGACGACGACGACGACGACGATATACCCCTACTAGTAGTATTTAAGTGGGTAATACCCATTTATATTGCTTTCCAAGTATTCATACATTTTATTTTATTTTTTTTTTTTTTTGGTTTGCATCATATTACTGTAAAGTATCTTTTTAGTTTCTCTTTTATTGCATAGTTAAGAAACACACACTAAACAAATTGATTAAATAATACAAACATCATCTAAACTAGTTGAGGTATTTATCCTTTGATCTCTCTCTCAATTTTCTGAGAAAACCTTTTCCTTTCATTTACTATAAAAAAACTCACAAATCTATCACTATTGATATTCATATTTTGCAGATTTACTTTTATCATCTCATATATGAATTTTTATATATTTTCCTCATCATTATCAGTCCATCAATATTATGTCTTCATCTTCACAATCTTATATTTGCAGATTTAGTTGGATTGAAGATGATGATACTAATTTTGAAGTATCATAGATTTTAGAATAAGTAGATTTTTTTTCTTTTTGTTTATTGTTTCTCATCTCTTTATGGGATTTTGTCGGGCCGGAGTACTGATTTTTTATTCCCTACCAAATTCATGTCGTAAAAAGGATATTTCAATCCTTAGATGTAAAAGAGATTTGCCCATTATCTTAATGTATATTCTTAAATGAATGAATTTCTTATTTTGAAAAAAAAAAAAAAGAGTTGAGGTATTTTGGTATAATATGTAGAGTAGGCAAATTAACGTCCTTGTTTAAAGGAAAATAAATTAATAATGGATAGTTATGTATAAATCGTGCTTTAAATTTTGAAAGTCTTTTTTTGACAACAAAAAAATTGAAAGTCTTTTGCAATTTTGTGGTTCAAAACTAAGTTTTCTAATAATAAAATTTAAATAATTAATCTTTTATCATTTTATTATCACATATTTCTTAGATACCTTGTTGCTCATCATAAACGTTAGTAAAGTTAAAAATAAATAAATTGTTCGCTCTTGGGCAATACAACACCAGTGGTGGCTTGATTTTTTTTTTTTTCATGGCATGTGAAGGTTACAGTTGAACGCATTATAATTTTAAAATATTTGGATTAGTTTTAGGATAATGGGAGTGGAAGGAAATTTGTAAAAATATAAGAAAATATTATTTTCGGTAGTTTAAGTGAAGATGTTAATGATTGAAAAATAATAATAATAACCAAAAGAGTTCCATTTTGAATGCTGTTGGTTTTTTCTTCCATTTTGGAAAAAGATGGGGTAATTTTATAAAAAGCTTAATTTCTATTCATCTTACTATTTGAAAACCAATCAAATAAAGAAAATATTTTATTTTCTCTTATATTTCTAAATATAAAATCTGTCCAATTTCATTTGATTCTTTATCCTTTACACTTATATTCCAGTTAAAAGAGAAGAAAAAAAAAAAAAAACACAACCATGTGTTGACTAAAATTAAGAGTAGCCATAGATAAGTTTGGTTCAATTTTTACTAAAAACTAAATCAAACCATAATTTATGGGGTTTTTTTTTTTTTTTTTATCTCTAACCAAACCATAGATTAATGGTTTGATTCATATTAAAAATTTTTCAAACAATTAAATAATAGTTTGGTTCGATTTGAATTATAGATTAAAACAAAATTCTAATTAATTTTTTTTTTTATTTTTGAACATTTGTGTAGATATTCTAGTATTTAAATTACTTTACAAAGTTTATATTGTAAATCACAAGAAAAAACTAAATAAACTTTATAAATCTATTATACTCATAATCTATATTCTTTATAATATCATTAAGTCACAATTAGTTTTCCACCAACAAAATACATTTGTTATCTAATACACATAATTTTTCGTAAAACTATCAAGTTAATCATCTGTCAACAAATTTAGCAAAAATAAAAGACTATCTGCCAACGAATTTATCCACGAATAAAAATTATTTGTTGTAAAATATATTGAATAATTAATAAATAGTAAGAATTATAACTAAATAAATAATTTCATGCTCCATAAAGTTAAAGCTATTTATAACAAATAATATTACTTTACAGAAGAAAGATTATGTATTATGAATCTAAAAAAACAATTTTAAAAAGGAATAAGTTAACAATAGTTAATATCTATCAAATACTTTTAAAAAATAATTTGATTTGGTTTTACGGATTAATTTGGTTTATTTTTTCAAATTAATTACAGATTGGTTCAAATTGAAAATATTTTAAATCAAATTATTTTTAAAAAACCGTATATTAGGTTTGATTTAATTCGCTTAGTGATTAGTTTGTTTTGGTTGATTTTTTCCGCCCTAACCTAAATTTAGGATCATTTTTTTGCCAACCCATCTCTGTTACGTATTTGCGTGCGTGCGTGTGTGTTTTTCCTTAATAGTGGCCGATGTGCCACATCAATATGTCATGTGTAAAATCAAGTATTTTAATCATAATCAAATGATGACGGTGGCGAGATTTACCCAGGACATAAGCTTCCTTAACTGATGATTATGACTATTGTAATAAAATATTAATAAAAAAAATAAAAATACAAAACAGAGGCAGGTGAAAATTTTTAATGGCAGTGGAGTGAACACTTCATAAGTAAGAGAGAGAGAGAGACATATATGCAATGTAAAAAGAATTAGGAAAATGGAATGGAAAACAAGGTCTGTTCTTTTCAAGCACAACAATCTATTACTGAAAATTGCAGTTTCAATTTTTATAGCAGGTTTTGCTTTTAAGCTCTGGTATTATCGTTCCCCTGGATCAGTGCCCCATGTTGGGATAGCAACTGAAAGAGGATCAGAAACAGACCCAGACCCATCTGTTGAAATATTAGGAGGACTCGCAAAATCAGACAACTTTCCTAGTACACATGTCAGTAATTCAACCGCAAAAGATCGGGATGATGAAGTATCTAGTGAAGGCACGAACTTTTTATTTTTATCTTTTGTAGATATATGTGGATTAAGATTTGCTTGTTTTTTCTATGTTAAGTTGAAGTTTAGATTGTTGGGTTTTAGATATGTTGCTGATTGTGGGGTTTGAATGTGAAAAAGGTTACTCTTTTACTAATGTTGGTTGATGTCGTGAAAATGGGTTGTGAATTCTAGTTGTATAAGACAGTATCTCGTGCTTTTTCAGTGTCGGTTTTGGTGGTTTTTGGGGTGTCAATAGTTTGCTTTCACTGTAAAATGAACTTTAAATTGTTCATGGGACGTAGACTTCATAGCATGTGGTGAATTTTTGTATTTTGATGTGAAAGTTTCGTTGTGGCTGTTCTTGCTGCTAACCTTAGTTCGGTGGTCGTTCAAGTATGTTTAGGAAGATTTAGATGTCCTTGTGTTTAATCAATTGTTGGTTTTTGTGTATGTATGGACTATTTTCCTGGTAAAGTGAAGCTTGAATTGCCATCCTGGTATGATTGTGGATATAATATGGGCGAGAAAAAGTAAGCTTTGAGATGAGTTTTGTAATAGAATTCTATTATGTTGTCACTGTTGGAATGATGCTGCAGATTAAGTATTGATCATGATTTTGTCCATATTGTTCATGGGATAGTTTTGTGTTCCACCTGTTATTTTCTTCATATGGCTGTGTTCAGTAGTCACATTAATATTACCCATTTCTCTTTCTCTAAATATGTTTTGCAATTGTTTTGTGCCATTTGTTTTTTAGATGTTTGCACTAGATCTGATTGAGCCTGCATGTATTTCAGAAAAATGCGATCTATTCACTGGGGATTGGATTCCGAACCCTTCTGGTGCAGTTTACACCAATGCCAGCTGCCCAAATATTGACTCTCCTCAAAATTGTATGAAAAATGGGAGACCAGATACTGGATATTTGTTTTGGAGGTGGAACCCAAGGCAGTGTGAGTTGCCACCCTTTGATCCTGGAAAATTTCTTGATCTTATGAGGAACAAAGCATGGGCCTTGATTGGAGATTCCATATCCCGCAACCATGTGCGGTCGTTGCTGTGCATGCTAGCAAAGGTACGTCTGGAATGTCTTCAATGCTGAGAACAAATTAGGCTTGATTGATTTCTTCCTCTCCTTTGTTTGTGTTCCTTTGTTTCCAATTCTCCTTAGGACCATTCTATCAAAATATTGATATATTTGTTCTGCATGGCAACTACAGTTAAGGAGCAGAAGATAATACAGTACAATCCTCCATAATTTGCGCCTTCAAAATCATTCAGTTATTATCTTATTCTGGATAATCCGGCACTCATAATGTGTTTGTGGGCAGGCAGCTTACTGTGAAATATTTTCTCAAGTTATTTTTCCATTTCTCTCCCTTATCTTTTCTGCACTCATGCTTCTTCTCTGGCTGTGTCCGCTGTGGCTCTCTGCCTTCCTCCCTGTGCCGATTGATTTGTTCATGATGGCATATCATGGACAAACATCTTCAATGCATTGCAGCCACTCTTGGTGCTAAAATGTGTGTATCCTGCATCATGTCTAAGATGGCCAGTGATGCTGTGCCCTCTGCCTCATTATCAGCTCCTTTGGCTCCTTCTGATAGAGTGGGCTAGCCAACGATCCATATGGGCTGTCTATGCCCTCCTGCAGCCCCTGTAAATCAACTCTTCTTTCCCTAAAGATACCTTCCTTGTGCTGTTGGAAGTCCTCTTTTTATGTTCCCCTCATTTCTTCTTGATGTTTTCATTGCCGCATGACTCACTAGACCATAAGCAGCTGCAGTAGTGGTTATCATCAGCTGATGGAAGCATTCCTTGTTGCTCTTGCTTAAGACGTAGCAGACTATCCTGATGCCTAAGTGGTTACCCCCTCTGACATCTGAATCCATGGTCCAATTACTGACATCAGACTCAGAGTGTCCTCTCTGCAAGTATAATTTTCATTTGTCCTCTAGTCTCAGCATTGTTTCTTTGTATACATTTTGTAAGTTAAGGCCAAATTTCATGAGGTCCTGACCATAGAGTTACCTGATAATTTGCTGCTATGAACTGTTTATTTAATGGGATCTAGAACTTTGATTGCTCTAGTCTAGGACCTAGTCCTGGAAGCAACTTAGCTTCAATATGTGACTTCAAATATTCTATTTGAAGATGCTCTCTTTGCAACCACTTTTTGTATCTATTTTTCTATTATTTTTTATGTGACAACAAGTCGGAGGGAGACCAATAAGGATAAATCATTTTTAATATTTTAAAAAGATTTGATTCAGTTATTGCAATTTGGTTCAAGAAGCCAAACCGAACATTGAACTGAATGGCGCAAGCCAATAGAACTTGGTTCAGTTTGGGTTGAACCCCTATCTATGATTTATTCTCGTGGAAACCATCCATACCTTATATCATTAATTGGGATTTGGCGTTATAATTCATTATCATCCTTTTATTTATTTATTTTTAAATGCCTATAATTATAACAATTACATGCATTGAAATTCTATTGAATTATTCAGAACCTAAAAAAATGATTGTTGTTGTGATGCTATACAATGTTTGCTTCTGCATTTGATCAAAATATTTATTGCCATTTTTCTGTTTTATGGTACATTACTTGCTGTCCAAGCAGTAAACAAATCAGGTAGTTTCTTTTATTAAGTTGATACAACTTGATTAGCTGATTTCTCTGCAAGTCAAATCAGGGCAAAAAACCTGTCATTTGTGGAGCTTCTAAAGAATTTAATGTGACAATTCTTACTTCACTTGCATTTTATTTTCAATATACATTTGTGTAAGATTTGAGGCTCTAGGCTTATATCCTCATGATCCTTTCAAATGCTCCGACATACATGTGTGGTTTCTCATATATAGTTATTTGGCTTTATTGTTCTAGGTGGAAACACCAGAACAAGTCTACCATGATGAAGAATATAAATCACGAAGATGGATTTTCCACTCATACAATTTCACTCTCTCTGTCATTTGGTCACCTTTCCTGGCAAAAGCTGCCATATTTGAAAACTTCGACGGAGTTTCCACATCAGAGGTTCAGCTGCATCTTGATATACTGGACAAGAACTGGACTTCTTTGTACCCAAATTTGGATTACATGATCCTATCGGCTGGGCAATGGTTTTTCAAGAGCTCGATGTACTATGAGAATGGCAAGGTGGTAGGCTGCCATACCTGTAACCGAGAAAACATTACGGAGGTTGGATTCGATATTGCCTACAGGAAAACCCTTCACAATGTGATGAACTTTATTGCGACAACCAAGCACAGAGGCACAATATTTTTTAGGATATCTGCACCTGATCATTTCGAGAATGGGGAGTGGCACAATGGAGGAACATGTAAAAGAACTACACCAGTTAAAGAAGGAGAAATCGAATTGAAATATTTGAATGGGCTTCTCCGTGACATTGAACTTTCAGAATTTGATGCAGCATTGGAGAAGGCTACCAAGAATGGTGTGAATCTTAGACTCCTTGACTTCACAAAACTTATGTTGACTCGGCCGGATGGCCACCCGGTCCATATAGATCTTATCATCCATTTGCAAAGGATAAAGATGCCAAAGTTCAGAACGACTGCTTGCACTGGTGCCTACCTGGGCTATAGATTACTGGAACGACATAATTATGGAGATGGTGGTCAATCCGAAATAAATGATGGGAGGTACATGATGATATATGTGTAAGGATAAGATATCAAAATGAGTCCCTTCCTCTTAGAGGCATCTGCTAATTGCTTGATGCTTGTGATTTGTGAATATTATTGTCTCATTTTCCCTTCTCTAATTATGTTAAATCCTATTTTTTTCTTTTGAGTTTTTTTCTTGGAATTGTAATCATGTTAATGGTTGGATTTTTCATAAATTATTCCATGCAAAGAGAGAAATCAATGCTGATGCGTATTGCATTAGTGATTATATTAAAGAATTCCTGTAATTAATCGTAGTTGTATCTCAATTATCATGCTAAATGGGTGTGAGATCTCAACCCCATGTCCTACCTCTACTTGCTGCTGTGCATATGTATTATGGGATATGCTCATGTCTTTTCAGTTATGTATTGTGTTTATATTTTGTTTTGTTTGGTAGTTTCTCTGTGGTATATATCCATTTATGGATCAATTTAGGGTTTGTTTGAATTGTTTGATTTTTAACAGTCCTATCTGTGTTTGATCTATATCTATAACCTATTTATATTATATTTATATTGTACATGCTTGGTATGTTTATAAGTAAAATTGTTAATTTTTTATTGGTATCTGTTATTTAATAAACATCAATTTGAAATAGTAAAAACATGATGCAAGATGATCAAAATACGATGAAATAAATATAATTCTTAATTTCGGAATGATTAAAACGACCACGAGGACGATGAGTGTGCAAATACTTTTAGCCTTTAACCCAAGCGGAGCCTGGTAAATTTCCTCTTAGTGTATACCTTGTACATTTTTTCGGTGAATTGAACGTTTCTGATCCTTCTCCCGGAAACCATGCTTCAAAACTATATATTTATGTTCAAACTAAACCATGTCCTACATTAGTTTAATGTCTATATCTATATCTGTACTATTATTAACCAAATCCCTATCATCCATATAAAAAATTCATATAATAAAATAGTATAATTATTTTTTTTAACTCCCCTCTTTCTTCTCCCTCTTTACTCTCTCTAAAAAAAACTGTTTCTTAGTTTTTATATAAATAAAATCTCTTATAGTCTCTTTAGTATAATTTTTTTTTCATATTTAATTTTGCAAAATTAACCCTTAATGGATGTTTTCCTAGGAAAATATTATGGTCTCAACTCTCACCATTAATTTTAAAGGATTGGTCCGGTCTTGTCACATCTAATAGCTCACACCATACTCGATCGTAATAAAATTATTAAAATAATTAATGTTTGATTTATTATATTTATTTTAATTGTTAGATTGATAGTAGAACGGTTCCATTGATGACAATGTAAAAGCTCCCATTTTCCTGATACGAGAAGTTATGTCATTAACTCCTAATTTATATTGCACTTTTAATTAGAATATAATCAAGAGTCTTTCAAAAATGGAAAAATACATTTATAAGATAATGCGTTGTATATTGTACTTTATTTGCAATGATTGGAACAAGTACGAGGGGCTTACACTTTTAGCGCTAAATATCTTTTCATACGTTTGGAATAATTTAGCTAAAGCAACGGATTTTTGCATAAGTTTTCAGCCAATCGTATTTCATAAAAATGGTTTGATTTATAAAAAAGTAAATAACATTTAGGGAAAATTTATTTGGAGCATCAACATTTAAAGTAGATAAATAAAGGTAGCAATATTATGCAAAAAGAGTTAAATAAAATATCTTCTAAGCGTAAGAGGGTAATCCTGTTGTATAAGGTATCCATATGGACCTTGCTTGACTAAATAGGATCCAGATACAGATTTTACGAAACTTGCTTTTATAGGGTAGGGTACGAGTATAGGGTTTTCATTAGGGATGCAATCGGGGCGAGTTATTATACGATACCTTGCTCGTCTGAATCGTTACAAACCCTATAGGGTCACGGGGTAGGTTTGGAAAATTACTTACTGATCATATAGGGTTTCGGGGTAGGTTTGGGTCATTAAAAAAACCCGATGGGTAACCCGAACCCATCATAATATAAATAATTTAAAAAATTAAGTCTAAAATTTTAAAATAATAATTATGCAATACAACTGCAATCTGCAGTAGGGGTCTTATCAATTTCTCCATCTCTAGTCTTGTCAATCTCTCTCTCTCTCTCTTTCTCTCTGTGTTTTCTATCTCAGTCTCTCTTGGTCTCTCCCTCTCTCTCTCTCACGTTCTCTGCCTTTTTTGTCATTTTGGAGCAAAAACCACTCGTATTGTCCATGACTCCACAGTCCACACTCGCCTTCATCGCCGTTCGCCCTCGACACCGCCCGCATCCTTGCTACTTGTCTCCATCGCCGCTCGACTCCTAGTCTTTGTTGCTCGTCTTCGTCGTCGCCAGACTCACCACGCACCTCCATCGGTCACTGCTTTGCTTCCTCCTTTAGGTGTTTGCTTGAGGCATGGCTGTTGCATCGTACGCGTCTCTCTTTCTCTCTCTCTCTGTGTTGACATTTTTTATTATTTCTTTCGATCCTTGGATTGGCTTATCGAGTTGATTGTGAGTTTTATATAGAATGATGTTTGTATGTGATTTTTATATTCATGTAATTGGATTTTAAGAATCACGATACTTAAAAAGAATGATCTTGGAAGAACTACACACATAAAAGCTAGATAAATCACATCCCATACTTTTGATTTATGGCTCAATTTGAATTATAACATGTTGTAAAGTTAGGTTGTTGTTTTTTCACGTATGGGGCAAACGAGGCAGGGGACAGATCTGTATGTCAGAGGAACAAAAAAAAAAAAAAAAAGAAAAAAAAAGATCTGTATGCTTTTGACCCCTCGATTTACTTGACTCTTTCATTTACTCTTAGAGTTTGTTGAACTAAATATGGATTTTGCAAAGTCCGATATTTGATCCTGTAGTTGCTGGTTAGCTTAGTTCAATAACTCTGTATCAATTAGCATTTTTTTAAAAAAATTAGTACGTATATCTGGAGTGTGTAAATAATTTCATTTCTGTTTGTTTTCATGGAATGATTATTTAACTGTAATCTTGGATGAGAGTCAAAATATTTATTCTAGGAAGGTTTTGGGATCAATTTTATTGTAACTTATTTTAGTTCAAAGAATTGTGAATTTTAGAAGTTTCACTTAACAACATCTTGGCTTTAAATTATAAGGTGTCAGTGTCATTTTGTCTCTGTTTGGTTGCTTCTATGGAGCGATACGGACTAGCTGATTAGCTGATATGCATGAAAGGAGAAGTAATTCTATTATAAAGTTAATTACTTACACATTAGCTTAATTTTCAAGGGGAATTTATTTGGTGGCATGGTTGTTCAGAATAACTGCTTTTCCTACCTAACGAATGGTGAATATGATCCCCTCGTGTAGACATAAATCAAACAAATTCTAAGTTCTAGAGGATGTAAACTTTTATTTGCTTAATATACAAATTGTCATGTCACATAATATATATATATATATATATATATATTATTTACGTAGCTTTGGATAAGCAAGTTATTCTAGTGTTATAAATTAAAAATTGAATTTTGAATGAAATGGCATAAGGCTCATTATTTTGGAAATTCAATTTTTGATATAGGATTGATGTCGGGTTTAAGAATTAAGGTTCCTAGCGTATGGTAGTTTGTATGAGACTTTCACAACACTCTTACAATATAATTAATATCTGAATGTTTCGTGGCTCTCTTCGTATATATTCGTGTCTTTGATGACTCTCTTGGGATGAGTCTTTTCGCAACTCTCTCAATTCCTTAGGTTTTTTGAGCCACCCAAGGATAATTACTATTTATGTTTTGTATTAAATAATACTACATGGGTAATATTACTATGATTGATGGTAGGACATCTTTGGTAGAGCTAAACTGCTCGTTAGTTGTTCCATGTATACCACATGAGAAAATATTACTTGGATTGATTAGAAAGATTTATATGAAAAACTAAACTATTTACATGCTTCACAATTTATTGACAATAATATCTAATGCAATTTAGTTTTTGTACAAACTCTGAAAACTATTTTATTGTGTACAATACTTTTATCTCAATAACTGATATTTCATTTCAGGTGGTAATTGATTCATTATTAGGAAATGGATGGATATGAGATTAATATGGAGGAAAAACGTCCATGACCTTCAAGATGTTGATAGTCCTTCTCCAGCACTTACTACAAGAAAACCAACATCTACTTTGAGTTCTCGTATAGCAAGCACAACAAATGAATCAAATAATCCTAATAAGCGTAAGCGGACTTTTACTGTATGGAATGAGATGGTTAAGAAAACAATTAATGGGGAGGAATTTGCTATTTGTAACCATTGTGAGAGAAAGTTGAAAGCAGAAAGCAGAAAGCAGAAAGCAGAAAGCAAAAAGCAAAAATGGTACAAAGCACTTACACAATCATTTGTTGAGGTGCACAAAAAGAAAGACTTAACAGGATATAAGACAATGTCTTCTAGCTATGGAGCAAAAGCAAAGTGAGGGTGAGAGCAGTGTGACAGTGAAAAATTGGACCGTTGATCAACATATTGCTAGGAAAAAGCTTGCAAAGGCTATTATTGTGCACGGGTATCCCATTTCAATTGTTGAACACAAGTACTTTAGAGAGTATGTGCACAGTATACAACCTCTTGTGCAGCATGTGAGTCGTACAACAATAAAGAAGGATATCTTCAAGATGTACAATGAGTAAAAGGATAACTTGATGTTAATGCTTAAAGGGCTTAATTCCCGGGTGGCTGTAACAAGTGATATGTGGACTTCAAATCAAAAGAAGGGATATATGACAATTACAGCTCACTTCATTGACTGCAGTTGGAAGCTCCACAGTCGAATCTTGAAGTAAGTTTCTTTAACAATGTATATTTATTTCATTTAACAGAAAATTCTAGTCCTTTTTTTTTTTTTATCTTGTTTACCTTTCTTTATGCAGTTTTATATAGTGCCCGCTCCGCACACAAACGAAGCTCTATGTCAGTGCTTATTCGATTCACTAATGAAGTGGAATTTGGATAGAAAAATCTCAACAATAACTATGGACAATTGTTCAACAAATTATGTAATGATTGCAAACTTAATATTGAAGTTAAGAAAAGGTGATCTGATTTTTTGTGGCAAGATAATGCACATGCGTTGTTGTGCACATAATTTGAACTTGATTGTAAGGGATGGTGTGCTTGTGATAGAAAATTCAATAGAGAGGATCCGTGATAATGTTCAATTTTGGTCAGCAACACCATCAAGGGTTGAGAAATTTGCTAAAGCATGCAAGCAGCTTGATGTTCCATATAGTTGGAAACTTTATTTGGATTGCAAAACAAGATGGAACTCTACTATGACATGCTTGTTACTGCAATTGGATACAAAGAGGTCTTCTATAAGGTTCAGTTAATGGATAGACACTACAAATGCCTTCCTTCAGATGATGATTGGGACATGGCTGGGGAGATTTGCAATAAGTTATCTATTTTTTATGAGGTAACTAACCTTTTCTCTGGCATCTGATATCCCACTGCAAACTATTTTTTTAGTAAAGTATTTGCAATTAGGAAATCATTGATTACATGGAAAAATTCTTTAGACTTGAATATTAATGCAATGGCTATGAAAATGTTTGAAAAGTTTAAAAGTATTGGGGAGATGTGCACACTGTCATGGCTGTCTGTACTGTATTGGATCCACGCTCTAAGATTAAGGGTGTAGAGTTTGTGTTTCAAACTGTTTATGGAGATAATGCTACTATAGAGTTGCAAAATGTTAAAAACACTTGTTATGAATTGATTCTAGACTATCAATCTAAGCTTAAGTCTCGCCATGCTCTATCTAGTGGTTCTTCTTCAATTCCTTTAGAAGGTGGCAGTAATACTGGTATTGCATTATCATGTGATCCTATGGTGGAGACAGATGAATTTGAACAATATTTGATAACTTCTAGCAAAGATGATATTCAAGTTCATGTGAAGTCTGAGTTGAACCATCATTTGGAAGAGCCTGCAATTCCCTGGATAGAAATTTTGAATTTGATATTCTTGATTGGTGGAAAATATATGGAATGAAATATCCTACATTACAAAAAATAGCTAAAGATTTGTTGGCTATTCCAGTGACGACAGTTGCTTCTAAATATGCTTTTAGTACTGGTGGATGGATAATTAGCTCCCATAGAGCTGGCTCAATCTAGATACAATAGAAGTATTGATGTGTACTCAAAGTTGGCTGTTATATTGTAGAATTGGCATGAGAGTTGAATTTATTGTTGAAAGTTCTTTTTACCATGCATTTTTCTAATATATGTCATGAAGTTATTTTCTTTTTCTTTTATTCTTTTAATTTTGTAGGTTTAGAGATACTTGAATTTGAAGAACCAGAAGAAAGGGGTGAAGAAGTGGAATACAATAATGAAGATGACAAGTGAAGATAATGATTGATGATGACTTCATAATTATGCTATTAATTTATTTTGGTTGATCCGGTGATGTTGATGCATTGTTTATTTTGGTTGGTATGGTGGACTGAGCTTCGAGTTTATGTTTATTATTGGATGGTTCATTTGATGATGTTTTGTATTTTCTTTTGTCGTTAATGTATTTTGAAGACAAGTAGAAAATTAGAAATGAGTGTGTTGGGAGGTTGGTTTTTTTGAGTTATTGTTGGAGAGTGAATGAAGTGTTGGTAAGTTGTTAATGTGTTTTGAAAACATGTTTTTCTATTCTTGAGTCTTCACAAGGCATGATTCCTACATATGTATTATGTATATTTATGTAAGTGAAGTAATGTCTTTTCATCTACATTTGAAAATCTTCTTATGATAGTTTTAAACCTTTATATTTTTTAATAAAGTTGTGGCATATCTTGTAAAATTCATTCAAGCATAATTGTAACTAACTATTGAGCTCCTATGGGATAAAATTATCGTTAAAAATTGTAATTTAACTAAGTGTTGAGAAGAGGAAAAAAAAATTAAGTGAGTCACGGGGGGGGCGGGGCGGGTCAGGGTTAAAACCCTATAGGGGCGGATTTGGGTATCAAATAGAAAACCCTGTAGGGTCGCGGGGTAGATATGGGAAACCTTATTGGGAAGTGGGTCGGGTTCGGGTCTTATATAACCCGTCCCAAACCCGTCGCGGTTGCAACCCTAGTTTTCATACTCTGTACTTGCCCTGGAACCTGTACTAGTACATATTTTAGGGTATATTATATCTATCCTATTAAATATTATAAAGCAATGTTAATATACATAAAATAAATAACAATACTCTATTTATTTGATGACCACTTTTTATTCAAGATTGTTATTTTGCAAATTATCTTAAAAAAACTTTTACTATAGAAGAAATTTGTACTATTTATTTTGAAAACACTTGTTATTTTTATTTTAAAATGCCTATAATTGTATGTATATACCTGAGCTCCCAAATTATATAGATTTGTTATTTATCTTCTAAGACTAGTTAATACGAAAATTGCTTTAAAGTTTTTAATTTTAGAATCTGCTGCGATTTATACATTTTTGTTTAATATCATATAAACACGTTCGATAGATTTTTGTTATAAGTTTCAACTTCCCTACATAAATTGATTTTGCACATTGCAAAACTTGGAATATTAACAAATTATTTTTAAAATTCCTTTTCACATGTTATCTATAGTGAATGTATGAAATTAAGGTAGTTATACATATTATACGATATAAAATATTATAAACCTGAAATTTATGAAAATAAGAAAAAAAATAGATATTTCATAAATAAATCAATAGGTTCCATGGGGTACCATGTAGGTTTTATAGGATATAAGGTATAGGGTATAGGATATAGGATATAGGGTGGGTAAAAAATGCTAAAGATAGGCTCCGATACCAAATCTAATACCTTGTAGCATACATAGTAGGGTATAGGTAGCACATACTTACCCTGTACCTGCTCATCCTTAATATCTTCAACTAACGCTATCAATTGGGAAGGGGGGGAAGGGGGTGGGAAACCTAACATTGTCAGTTGATTGTTGACCTAGCAATTAATTGCCATGTAGTACTTAGAAATAATAATAAAAAAAAAACTATAAATACAAGTGTTCACTATTTGATTAACTAGTCAGTGGTCTTATTTTTTGAACCTAACTGTAATGATCGAATTTTTAGTATCTCGATCATAAACCGATTCATTATAAATGGTTAACCGCCTTAATAATTAACTTTTTTTTGTTAATTTTTCGGTTTTCATTTTTAATCATTTAACATAATGGTTATATATAATTTGCAGTTAACCGTACTTTTCAATATGTTCGTGAAAAAATTAGAGCATTTTTTTTATAATTATATTGAAAACTATAAATTAAGAATGTAACACATGTGAAAGAGTTGTCAACATATATTAGTGCTATCAAGATAATTATTAGAATAGCTTTTTGCTCCTATGTTCTTATCAACCTCAAATAGTTGAGCTCAATACAAAATATCAATCAATTATATAAGTATATTATAAATTATATATATTTATAAATACATATCATTTAATCGAAACCATTGGTTTTTGGTTCTATAATTTATAAACCAAAACTGTAACCGAAAGGAAAAAAAAAATTAAAAATGCTAATCCTAAACTAAAGTCGATAGACTTGTTAACGGTTTTTTTTTTGGATTGGTTTTCTGGTTTCGGTTTGATTATTCTAAACATTTGGTTTTTTGCACACCCCTAAATAAAAAGACAATTATAATGGAAATTAGATAAAAAAAATTAAAAAAAAAGAAAAAATTGGGAAAATTGAAAAAAAAAACGGAAAGGAAAAATTCAAGAAAAAGAAGAATTCAGCCACTATCAAAACATTCACCACACCCCATTTTTTTTTTTTACTAAAACCATCACCACCATCATCAAAGCATCTACTACACCCATCAAGACTGTGATGCTACCTTTTTTCTTATGAAACCCCATCACTGAAACATCCATCCCACCCATCAAGACTCCAACATCGAACATAGAATCGTCAAGCCAAGACTTTTGAATGTTGACCCACGATAGTCGCATTCCATGAACACTAGTGTGGACATCAGTGAGACCATAACCCATAATCTTTGAACTCCAACAAAATTTGTTGAAACCTTTATCCCAAACCAAGGACCAAACCTAACTTAACAATCCACAATTAACTCTTTAGTTGTTAATTATTGGGTCTATAGGTACCGACTACTAATTAAGTTTGGGTATGACCAAAGGTCGTGCCAGGTAAAGGTTGGTGGTTAGGTTGAAAATGATCATAAAATTTAATGGTGGTTTTGTTTGTAGTTTGGGTTTGATGTAAGGCTGGTCAAAGGTTAAGCTATAGGTTCTTCTAGTGTGGCTAATGAATGTGCGTAATAGAAGTTGATGGTTGGGTTTGAAGTGGAGAGGAATTCGGTGGTCATTTCTATCATAGTTTGAGTTGGTCCAACGATAAATGTCATCATGGGTTGGTTCAGGTCCAAAACTGAACCGAACCGTTGGCTTCTGGTTCCAAAATTTGTGGAATCGGGAACTATGAAATAAAAAAATCAATTAAATAATTTTACTTAATTTAAGCAAGAAAAAAATGCAACAAACTTTTAAATTAAAATAACACTAAGTCTAACAATAACTGTTCATAACTCATTAGTTAAAAGAAATTTTATAATTATCATCTATTTATATACAATCACTAGCACTTTTTTAGTTGTAACGTTTGTAATGTGCACTATAAAATATTCAAGATACAAATAAGTCTAACTTCTACTTTTGTTAGAAATCTATATAAACTCAACAGCACATAATTTCAAATATATTTATTACATATGTTTTTAATAACAACATATTAAAAGCCATGAATAGAAAATATATTTTTATCATTCACGTGAAAATAGTTTAAATATTTGTTTCTAGTAATAAATTTTTTGTAATTTCCTTTATTTTTTTTTCATTTTTTAAACCTTTGTGGCATGGTACCATTATTTCTGCCAATTCTTGAACTAGTAGTTCCAAAACCGTGAGGTTAAGCGGTTTGTAGGTAAAATCGTAAGAACCCGCTAGAACCAATAAATCCTTAGGTAATTCGGATCCTTCATTCATGAATCGGTTCCCAGTTTAGAAATTGCTGATGACATGTAAGGTCAGTCTCAATTTAGAAACTAACCTGTGATGATAGCAATTCACAAAGGTTGGCAAACATGGTGTAATTTACTTTAAAAATTCTCATACATATAGTTACTACTTATATAATGTTAAAGTAGTATTAAAAGGGCATATTAAATACTAAAAAAGGAATAAAAGCATTTTAATCCACATCACTTTATAGTTGTATAGATTAATTTGGTAAACAGGTTTTAGTGGTCTACATTCAAAAGAAAAAGGGAAAAAAAAAGGGAAAATTTACTATGGTGTAGGAAAATTAGTTAATGGAATTATTTGGGTTATAAGATTACTTAGGAGTCGGAATATAATAAATGTAGGTTTTCTGTGTCATATCCTTTGAAGTTAACTTCTCAATAATAATACCTAATGAAAAAACGGTATTACTTGCTGTCTTTCAAGTTGAGTTTTCCAAATCAATATCAATTCCTGTTTCATTTTCTTATTCAAAAAATTGCTATTAATACTCTTTTATAAACATAAACATATTTTATTATCATATTAACTTACTCATTCATTGAAAAACTAACAAATAAATAAAATTTTACATTTTTTTTTCATGACACGTATTTATGATAACAAATTTCTTCCATCATCTATCTTTTTGCTTTAATTTTTTTTCTAATACTATTAATTGAAACATTGCCATGAATTATTTTTACCATTTATTGCCATTAGTTGTTTGATTTTTCCTTAATGGTACATTGGTACTCTTTTATATAAATATTTTGCAAAGTGACTCTTTTCCTCTAGGTTTTTATTTTCCTTCAGTTGCTTCATATCTCAACAGCATATAAAGAATTAAAGATACTAGCGGTCAATGTTCCATGCTACTGCTACTTGTACAAAAATAAAATAAACCTATTAAATATAGTCAAACTCTGTAATGACCAGTAAAAATGCATTGTCGTGTTAGAAAAATGCATTGCCTTATAAGAAAGAAAATAAGGAACGCATCGAGGGAATTAGTTTGTTTGTTTTATCATATTATGGTCCTTTTGACATCATATTTTTATTTTTTTAAATAAATATTTATTAAGAAATAAATATCGATAAAAACTAATAGTTTTAGTCATAAATTTGGTCAAACAGATATAAATCACATATGATATAAATAAATTATAGATGCAGAAGAGATACAGATATAATACAGATAAAAATCGACAACCTAAATAGACCTTAATTGATTCCCTACTAGTGGAAACTAAAAAGAGAAAATTAATGAACCTTTCATTTCTACTGTGAATTTTAATTGAATAGTTGAAAATCTATTGAATACAAAATAATAAATTTGAAGAAATCATATTATATACTATGTATTTATGAATAGTTTTGAAAAAAAAATCATTAAAATATCTAATTGAAATATTTGATTTCGAAATAAATTAGTTGAGTATTTAAAATTTGTGAATAAATAAAATCAATATTGGAATATGTCTTTCAATTGCATTATTATCATCATATATTAATAAAACAAAGGTGGACGTGATACTTTAATGCTAAACATTCAAGAATAATTCTTTTTTAACATGTTATGTGTGCTATTATCATCAAATGTCAATAATATAAAGATGAACAAGGTGCCTTAACATTCAATGTTGAAGAATAATTTTTCTTTCATACATTTTAATTACATATTTAATCACTTACCAAAATAAAAGAAAAAAAATTTTGCTATACATTTGATGTACATTGAGTTAAATTGCATAATTTTGTAAGACTCATGAAAAAAATAATTTGCATATTCCACTTAAGTGTACAATTAATATCAAACATGAATAAGACAAATACGAACAAGACACTTTAACTTAACCAACATATCTCACTAAAGTACATAATTTTATCAAGACACGTAAATGTTTAGAAAATTTTCATTTACTTATATATTTGAAACTTAAGAAATCAAATTATGTATTTGAGCATCTAAATAACCAATTGAGTTAGGTTATGTTGAAATTTATGCCTCATTATAGAACAAGCGTTCTGGTGAGGAGTATATGTAAACCCCTAGATTTTACGATAACCTTATAGTCAAACCTTAGAGTTGATATTGGAAACAAAACATTTAAGTCAAACTGAGTTAACTCTAAACCTTAGAAACCTTAGACTCAATCTAATACAATTCTAAAACCATAAAATATTGGACGAATTAGATAAATAATGAGAACCCTAAGAATAAGTTGAGTATAAGGTTTATGCCCTAAATTGATTGGTGTTTCTGAAACCCTAACCTTTTCGGACCTTTTCAATGTTAGTTTTTATATTCGATCACCAACACATAAATCAAGGCAAAACAATCCAACAAACAATTAACAATAGAATAATAATAATAATAATAATAATTTATCATTATAATGCCAATTCAAATTTGATTGGTTTATAAAAACGTCAGTTATAGCGGCTTATACACATATTTTACTTTTAATCGGTAAACAATTTGCCTTTTCTATCATTACTTACTATTCTTTTCAATCAGTATTTATCCCTATTTTCTTACTTCTATTCTTACATACCCATAACTTATTCTTACATCCATCTTATCTATCATATTTTATATAATTTCTTTACCTTATTGTCTATAATTTGCTTTTTTTTTCTCTCTCTCCATCTTCCATGTGCCAACCCGCCTCCCTTTTCACTCTCTTCCTCACATTTCTTTTACAATTTGTTCTTATTCTTTAATCACTCCTCATTCCCTATAAATAGCACATCTCTCCCTCATTTTTCTCACTTTACATTTTCGCCATACGCTTTCACAGCTCTTTCATTTCTCTGAAAGAAAACTCCCTCCCTTACTTCTCAAAAGATCATGACCACTCCCCCTCCCCTCTAAACCTCTTGGCCCTCTCCCCCTTCACACATACACACATCCTCTCTACAAGTTTTTTAGTTAATCATCTTAAACACATCTTATATTATGTTAATATAACTCTTATACGAGTTTCATTCATGTGCCTAAAGAAAAATCCTCCCCATGATGCTTGAAGCTAGGATAGAAATGCATGATATCATACATAACTCGAACTTTACTCATGATTATGTTCATTATATTCTTGTTAATAATAAACCTTTACGTGTGTGTATCTATATGGTTATGTATACATAATCTTTACAGCATATTGCTCACTAATCTAACATTTATTTCATGCATTTTATTTACTTACTTGCTCATAAGACTAGTCCATTCTAGCCTTAGACTTGTCCATATTCAAGTCTCGAAGAGTCTTGACAAAAATCTAAGACTCCCACTTTATTTTATTTCATCTTGTTCCATTTTTTATTATTTTACATAGTAACTGGATTATTTCAAATCCCAAAGAGTCTTGATTATAAGCTAAGACTCCCATATTCTATTTCATTGTCTTTGTAATTTTATTACCATCTTTTGTCAACTCTTTAATTCCTTAAGTTCATTTTTGTCGTAACAATATTTTTGAGGTAAGTGTTATGTCCATAAACATAAGTGCTCATAATGATGATATTATAATGCTAAAGAAAATTTTCAAACTTTATATGTTGACAATTCTTTATTATGTAAAATATTATCTAAAACTTATTTTCAATGCCTAGGAAATCATTTTGACATAAAAAAAAATTGAAAACAAAATCAATCTCTTAATTTTCTTAAAAATGCTAAAACATTAGTATAAGATTTTTAAATTTTCACAACTTGAAATTATTATCTTAAAATCATATAAGGTTCCATGCTTTGAAAAATAAATTGTCAAACGAAATTTTTTTATTATAAATACATGTGATAGCCGAAACTTTCACGTTAAATAAAGCAAAGTATAAAAACATAGTTTTAAGTTAAATCACACATTTATAGAGCTCTAAGAACTAACGTTTAACTACAAATTCAAAGTTAAAGTATCTTCTACATTATAGCGGTCAAAAAGACTCCTTTCAGAGCATTCCCTAACTCTTGATATGGAGAGTGTAAATCCATTTTACGTATGATTTATGGTTATTCATGTGTATTTATTAATCATATAGGTAATGTATTTCGTAAGCTCAATTAACAAACTTGTTTGTTTTTGTTTATAGGTACGTCATTGCGGGATTTACTTACTAAGCATGTTGTAGGTTACAACTCAATGGATTTTTGAGGCTACAGAATATATATGGCTCTATCCTAGGAATATGGTATTAGCATGGACAGTCAATAGATCATATTAGAAAGTTTAGATTGACACGTTTTGTACTTTTTATGGAATACCATTATTATTGGCTAATTTTGTGGGGGTAATTTAATGTCTTTAGACTAATATATTTTATTTTCTCAGAATAGCTTGTATTTTTTGACTTTCTTGGAGTGGCTTTTTCTAAAATTTGTGTATAAAAGCTTTTCTTTGTATATTAATGAGATGAATGAAATACTAATTTTCATCATGGTATCAGAGTATAGATTCTAGGACTCAGTAAAAATAAAAACAAAATAAATAGGGAGAGATGGATAAATGGAAATAAGAGGTTGCACACATTGTGGGAATACTGAATCTCACTTATCCCTTATACCACAAGGGATACCATAAGGGAACTATTCTCTAACTACCATATCACAAGAGAACACCTCTCTTATTGTTGCAAGTAAACTTGCTACTGATTTAGGTAACGATGATTGGATTATTGATTCAGGAGCAAGTGATCACATGACTTTTGATCCAAAAGACTTAGTCGCAACTACCAAACTAAATACCCACAATAAAGAAAGATACCAATGGCTAGTAGAGAAATTGATTTACTTGTCTCACACTAGACCAGATATTGTCTATGTTGTAAGCTTAGTGAGTTAATTTATGCATAATTTAAGTAAAGATCACATGGATGCTGTCTTTCCAATGCTGAGATACTTGAAGTCATCCCTAGGAAAAGGAATTATGTTTAGAAAAGTATGAGCATTTACATGTTGATGGCTATATAGATGCATTTTAGACTAGAAGTAGTATTGATAGAAGATCTACATCAGGTTATCTCATTTTCATGGGTGGAAATTTAGTTACTTAGGGAAGTAAGAAGCAAAAAGTGGTTGCATTGTCTAGTGCAAAGGCAGAATTCAGAAGCATGACTAAGGGACTTCGTGCACTTCTTTGGCTCAAGAGATTATTAGAAGAAATTGTATATTCACTCAGTTCTACAATGAACCTATTTTGTGACAATAAATTAGCCATAGAAATTGCGTAAAATTTGGTTCAACATGACAGAACAAAACATGTTGAAGTAGATCAACATTTTATCAAAGAAAAACTTGAGGCAATAATATTCAGTTTCCATTTGTAAAATTAGAAGATTAGTTAGCGGATATCTTTACTAAAGCTATTTCTAGTAAGATTTCCATAACTCACAAGTCAAGTTGGGCATTGAAGACATCTATGCACTAACTTTGGGGGGGGGGGTAATGTGTTAGCATGGATAGTAAATAGATCATATTAAAAGTTTAGATTGACACGTTTTCTACTTTTATGGAATACCATTATTATTGGCTAATTTTGTGGGAGTAATTTAAAGTTTTTAGACTAGTATTTTTTATTTTCTCAAAATAGCTTTTATTTTTTTTATTTTTACTTTCTTGGAATAACTTTTTCTAAAATTTGTATCTAATAGCTTTTCAGTATATATTAATAAGATAAATAAATACTAATTTTCATCATATGGTGCCTAAGGTAGGCAAATGAAGGATTTTAGGGAGCTTTTGGAAGGGAATTTATATGAAGATTTTGAAGTAAATTCTCTTAAAAAATCTCTTTTAGCCTTTTTATTATTATTAGTTTGAAGACTCTTGAGGTTTGTAAATGTTTTAAGGATTTATGGGGTATGTCCCTATGAATTTATAAGACCATGAATTTCTATGTTATGTAACCATGTTTAGTAATTCTTGTATGCCTTAATTGCTATCGTTTTAAAATGCATAACTCCATCGGTGACTTTTGTTGTGAAAGTACACCTTATGCATTATATGAAAACTTTTGAGCGACTAAGGTAGTCATTTTTAAGTTTTAATATTATGTACAACAAACGGTCACATTTAGGTACCCTTTGGGGCATGACAATATAGCCCTCTTTTGTAAAGCCATAAACTAAGTAATTGTGCACAATTATAGTGGTGCTAATGTGGTAAGAGAAGCTTGTAACAATTAATTTAGCCATATTGTGGTAAAATGAGCCTTACAATAAAGTATTGAGTTTGTTTATGGTGATAACAACGCTTGTGTGGTGAAATGAGTCTTACAACGAGTAACTACTACCAACTGTCAAAATCAAACCAAGAGATTGACCCAGACTTACTAGGGGACCATGAGTCGAGGGGTTGAATTGAGTTAACTTTCTTAAGAATGACTAAACTTCCTCATCATTTGAAAGGCATCATCAATTCATGACCATTGATATGCTGACAATCACCATCAATGATGAGACCCCATTCAACTTTTGGTCCCAATGGTATTAGAGGAGTCTCTTAGTTTTGAGGAATGAATGGTGCTATGAGATTCCCTTAGTCTTTAAAGAATTCATGGTGCTAGGGAAGCTTTTTGATCTTAACCCATCTTATAGTGCTAGGGGAATTCTTGCTCTTCAAGGAGTATGTGATGACAAAGGAGTAGCCAATTTTAGAAGAATGCACGAACTAATGAATTCCCTAAACATAAAAAAGAACATGTGATGCTAAGAGAGTCTCTTGATATTAAAAAGAACATATAGTATTTGGTGGTACTTAGTTGTAGCTCATGATAGGGTAGTTTGCTCACCTCCTTTTGAAGAGATATCCTCCTCCTTATAGAAAGGTTTATTGGTTGGTGTAAAGACTTGGACTTAACCTTATATTTAAAATAGGTTAATCTAGATCTCCAACCACATATAACATGCAGTGTTATATGTAAGGTTGATTACTAGGATCAGTTTGGATATTTGTTTACCTAAATCTCTTATAAGAACAAATTTTAAAAACTATCAACTTTTAAAACTTTTTAGAAAAATGTGACATTTACATATAAAATATAGATTCACTATAGACATATATACATATAGATATTATGGACAAGGCTTATAAATAAACAATTTACAAAATACATAAGTTTAGCAAAACTATCATAACTATTACATATATCTTCAAAACTACGCTATTACAAAAGATCCACCAAGGTCATGGTCACCTCTAATCCTCCCAATCATCTAGGAAATCCTCAAAATCCATTCCATACCCCATACTGGTGTAGAATTCATCACTAGCATCAACACTTGAAATATGAAATAATGAGCCAAAGGCTTAGTACATAAGTAACAAAAACAAATACGAATGGCATACAAGCTTAAACTATATGCAAATGCAACAACTATTAAGTTATTAGAAAATATTTAATTAGTCAAACAACATTGGAGTATTCAAACTTTGGACAACAAGGATATTTGGGAGTCCCGAGTAATGATCTTGATGCTCAGGGGGTTGATATAAGTTGTTCAGGGACTTATATCTCCTAGATGATATATCCATAAATGAGAAAGTAGCTTCCTCTAAGGTTTTCAGCCATTTCACAACTTTACTTAACTTAATCCATAATATCGCCTAATTCAATTGTTCTCATAAATAAATAAATCATATTATTTCTCTTTAAGAATAAGCAAATGTTATATCGATACCAATAACCCTATCAACTACCCACCTTGCGACTTATAAAAGTCTTATCATAAAGACAGGGGTGGCCTAAAAGCCTAAACTATCGTGCCCCAATCTGAGTAAGGTGTCGCTCCTCGAACCAAATTCAACGCATAATAAATAATCAAGTCAAACAACTTTAAGTTTTTCTTAAATTAAGATAAATTTAATCATGCCTATCCTAGGCAAGGAATCAAGCATATTACTGCGTACCTGAAATAAATCAAGGATCAAAAGTGTTTATCACTGAGGATCTATCACTGTTACAAGAATTTTAACTCATATCAACACTACTAATCCTAAACTGAATATAAAACACAAATAAATTTAGGCTTTGGGGTCAAGAAATTCAAATACATTCTATATAAGATCATAACAAAGTATTTATATATGAAATAAACTCATACAATCATCACATGACAAATTAACAAGCTAAAGGAATGGTTTGAAGAGATTTTGCAAATGGAAAACTGTAGGGGATACGACAGCCTCAAACGTCGGCGACATTAAGACAGTGTAGTATGCACCAAAAATTTTACGCTTACCATTGTTGACAGTGCTAACCCAAATGTCGGTAGTGTTGTGGTCTACGTTGGTGGCGTTGAGCCGGTGTAGATTGCAATTCAAATTTATCTAAAAATTCGAGAGTTTCACAGGGTCAGTCAAAGCCCGTGAATACCCTTAACACCGGTAGTGTTGCTATGCATGCCAACAGTGTTGACCTCCACACTGGTGGTGTTAGGGCGATGTACACTGCAACACAATTTTGAAAAATTGCAGACCTCCCCTGTTTTGAAAATACTACTTTTTGCCAAATTTTTCATTTCCAAACTTCCTTCAAACACATTTCCAACACCAAACTTCAACCTATATGTATTCTAACTTCTTTCAACACACAAAAATCTTCACTTCAAACTCATCAAACATCTATATTCACCATTTCATTTAGCCCATTCATTCTTCTCTAAATTATCTTAACCAACTCATTCCTAACTTCATTCGCTCCAACATTACTGGTCACTTACTAAGCACAAACAATAACTTATAAATCATCAAGATATTCATTCAATACATAACTATCACATGTAAATCATCAAATTCATTTTAACATGAAAACTCATATTCTAGTAAAACTTTAAACTAATAAATATGCTCTTGACATAACAAACACATACCTTAAGAAGTTTGGGCTTGGTTTTATGGTCTTGTCATAAGAAAATGATGGTCTTACTTGAGAAAAATATAGGTGATGTTTGGACTTGAATGAGGTGAGTTTTAGAAGATGAAAAATGGTGTTTTCTCTTCTCTAGTGGGTTGTCTCGGATGATCTGATCTTTCATACGAATTTTGCTAAAAGTGGACTTGATATTTATCAAAATGTTGACTTTAGAGACTCCCATGATATGAGCTTTGATTTGCATGGTTTGGGCTTGATTTTGACCTAAAATAAGTGAGTTTGGGCTTGTTTGTCTCCAACATTTTCTACTATATTTAGGAATATATATTGAGCATATTTAACTTATTTTAAACAAATTTCATACACTTTATTATACTTACAAATTCATAAATACAATATTTATTCACACTAAGATATTTCAATATTCAAATATATTGATACAACATATATATCATATACTAACACAAATCACATATATCATTCTCAAATCATACATAATTGCTCCAACACTCATGTGTAAAATATAAATTTGGGAATTATAGCTATTCAGTTTGGGGAAGGGTATAGTGCTTTACTTCCCAACAGTAGTAGGTTTTGTTAGAGCAACACTCTATTATGTGGTAAGAGTTGTACATATCATGCCATCAACTAAGAGAACATGGCCTATAGATCCTACATTGCTTTTGTCATTGACGCACTTTAGGAGGAATCTTTAGTGTTAAGTTGTCATGACTAGTGATCTTAGGTAGTTGTAGTAGGTTTTGTCAATGGTCAATTACATTATTCCAAGTATTTCCTAGTGAAGTTGCCAATTTCTAGATGACGGACTCAATTATTGTGGCCATATATGTATTTTATGAGTCTTGTACTATACCTGGCGATGTAGAGGCATGTAGATGGATGATATGGCCATAATTAGAGGAAAAAAAAGAACAGGCGGTCATGTAGTCTTGCATGCATAAATGATAAATAAGGAAGCTTGGGGCATTGATCTTGTTGTTCTTGAGCAATTGATAATGTTCTTTACCAAGTGGCTTGTTTAATTTAATTAAGAAGGCATCATTGAAGTATATATAGATTTTTTGACCTAATGACATGTGTCAAACTATCTTGGTGATCAATAGATTGGATGTATTTTACTTATTTTAGAATCAATTGGGTTATTAAGGGGCAAGGCTTATAACATTCTTTTATTGAGTGCATGAGCTTAATTGATATACTAAGGTTAACATACTAATTTAGTGATTTTTATCTTAAAGCTTCAAGCTCACCAAGTTGAATCTTTCAAAATTATCTCATTCGGCTCCTTGATTATTCATTTAAACTATAGAGTAAAACCAAATTAATAGTAGACTTACTCAAATATTCTAATATAGCTAATTTAGCCCCTCTCCCTCTCCCTCTCTCTCTGTTTTTTTTTTTTTTTTTTGAACTTAAATTTAGCCCCTCTCTAGTGAGTACGTTGATTGTGGTAATAAAAGGCATCTGTTGTTTTTATTAATATAAATACGAGGGTATCATCGTCAGATGTGTCATAACCCACGTTAGTGGGCTTGAAAAAATATAGATCTTCTTACCGTTGTCACACAATTCCATAAAACGGTAAATACATGAAAAAAAAGTAAAAAAGAAAATATATTTAGTTTCTTTGACGAGTGGAAAAGATGGTCAAATGAAATGAAACTACAGTATAATATGTCAATTAAATAATTATATAATTAAATAATAATATTAAAAAAAATTTATGTACATAGGGTTGTAAGTTTAACTAATTCAAAAAAAAAAAAACTAATTCAAAGAAAAAATTACGTGGTGGAATTCGGGTGTGACACGTTAACGTGCAACTTAATTAGATCAGATACCTGATTGTTTCGCCTTGCATCGCATTAAAATGGAGGGGAAAAAGTCAGCACCTAGAATGGAAACAGTCTTTTCAGTTTCTTCTTTTAGAATCTTTTATGCCGTGTGGGAGGAAATGACGTTGGATTTGTTTTCTTTTTTTTTTTTCCATTTTTCTTTTTATATTTTTCTCATTTACTTGATTTACATGTTAATGTTGATATTATTTAAATTTACAGGTCACTGCTATAGTTCAATTAGGGAAAAATTTGCCTGCTCGATTTATCACTTGATATGGCGATGAGACACTTTCTTTTTTCCGTAATTAACCATGTGCCCATTTTACACACAAAATCTTATATGAAAGATTTAATTTGATGAAATCATATTAGATGAGAAGAGGTTCTTAACCTTTTTTTTTCATTTTATACCAACGATCTGGATGGTAATATTATTTACTTTTTCTAATAATTTTTTTAATTTTATTAAATGTATCATACAAAAATATACAAAATCTACAAAACTTAAAAAGATGAAAAAAGAAATTTCTTATTTAAAGAACCTTATGATAAAGGCTTTTTAAACATAGATGTCATTACTCCCTTTAAACACTTGTTATAAATCGTAAGTTGTGGGTGCTTTGATATTATTAATTAAAATTGAATATCTTTATTTGCTTACTTATTTATTTATTTATTATATACTACTTTTTTTAAATGTTGTTACATATAATTAATACTAAGTATTGGTAAAATAATATCACAAGAACAGGTAATTTCATCTATGATTTATAAATTATTAAAAAGAAAATTAGGAAAACACAAATCTAATTTATAATAAAAAAATAAATATGTATTGTTTTCCCTTTCATTGTTTAACAAAGTTTGAGGCAAACTTTATGAAGGTGCATACAGTATGTGGATCATTTTTATTTACAAATCCTCATATTTTATCAATATATTCTTTAATCACAAAAAAAAGAAAAATGATAAATTATATCGATTGTTACTATTTGAGGTCATCAAGTTTCGAGTGGATTTTTTAATGTTGCAATGTTTAAAAAACTAGGTCAATTCATGTTCCTATTGACATATGTTAATAAAAGATAAATTTAATTAAAACTTAGAAGATCTGTCATGTTGTTATATGTGTCTAAGGTGATATCAATTAAATCACTTTTTTAAATTTTAGAATTTCAAATGAATAATTTGAAACATTATAATTTATAACATTAAATGAATTTATCTCTAAATATTATAATTTTAAAAAAAATATATAACATTAAAATTTAATTTAAAAATCAATAAAAATTATCTACTCTTAAGTTTGAATTTAAACCTGTACCATTCTTTTGCTTAAATAATATAATACCAGCAGACACAAGCCAGCTCTGAGTGTGAAAAAAAAAATCTATAATAATAAGATTGTTAAATTAAATATAAAATAAAATAATTATCAAAGAGAAAAATTTGTGAGATAATTATTGCAGACGAGAGGTAAATGTATCCGCCCATAATTAGGTCGCATAGATAATTTGGGTCTGTTTGGATTGTCTGTTTTTCATCTGTATCTGTATCTTTTTTAAAATGATATGTGTAAATATATCCAATTTACATCTAAATTTTATCTATATTTGTTCTATTTGATCTTTTGATGAGAACTGTCAACTTTTTTTTATCTATATCTATTTCTTGATAAATAATTTGTTAGCAAAAAGTTTGAAAAAGTGTCTGTATCTGCCAGAAAAAAGTCAAACAAACAGACCCAAAAAACTACAGAGACAATTACTTATATAGAGTTTTTTTTTTTTTTTTTAACATAAATAAGTAAGATTTGTTTAATAATATATAATATATATTTATTGTTTCTTTTTCTTTACCTTCAATTACGGAAACGGACTATAACATCAGAATCTTCTTCTCCACACACTCAAAAACTAGTTTAGAAACACGAATGGTGAAACATTAATCGTAAGCTGTGAGTAAGTAACAATGTACTGTAGTTTAGCGACTAAGAGAGAGAAAAGGGTCAGCAAAGAACCTTCCTTTATTCTTCTTAGGCTAATACACTTCTAGTCCTAAGACCAATTCAAATAAAGATAAGTTTAAAGAAAGAGAGCATGAAAATGAATTGGAGAACAAGGTCTGTGCTTTCTAAGCACAACAATCTGTTAGTGAAACTAGCAGTTGCATTTCTATTAACGGGTTTTGCTTTTAGGCTCTTGTTCTTTCGTTCTTCTGGATCTTTACCTGATGTAGGAGTACAAACTGAAAGAAATAGAGAAACAGATACGGCAACACACCCATCTGTAGGAAAAACAGTTGGACAGAGGAAATCAGACAGCATTCCTAGCTATAATGTTAATGTTACCATGGCACAAGATGCTGGTGATGAGGTATCTGATGAAGGTATAGGCTTTTTGATGAGATATGTCAATTTGTTTGTTTTTTATTATATGATGGAGTTTGGATTAGTGGGTCTTTTAGAAATGTTGCTAATCAATGTTTTGGATCTAAAAGTTTACTCTTTTAGTAATTTGGTTGATTATGTGAAAATGGGTTGTCAAATTTGGCGTAGAAGATTGAGATTTTATGCTTTCACTGTCGGTCATGATGTTTTATGGATTCCTGTGATTCGTTTTCAGTGTTTGAGATGTGGAGCTTAGTGTATGTGGTTAATTTGTGGTTTTACTGTGAAAGGTTAATCTTTTGTTGCTGCTGCTGTTGTTGTTAGCTTAGTCATGTTAGTTCATAATGTCAAGATTGGTCTTTTATGCCTCCAATGCTTCTTGAATTTCTGTGAATTTGCTTATCGAGATGTGGATGGAGTGATTGCGAAAAGAAAGAGAAGTAATCTTGGGGATGTAGTGTGAATATAAGTTTTTCTGATACACAGTTCTTTATTTAAAGGACGTTCTGTTACAATGGATGCTTTAGTATGGGACAACAAATTCAGCAGTCCTGATGATATTTACACATAGGAATGGCTTTGTGTTCCACCTTTCCTTGCTTCTTATGGCTATGTTTCAGTGGTCTCCCCTAAAATTACACTCTTTTCTTGCTTTAGATATGTTTATTCAATTGTTTTGTGCCTATCTTTTTCAAATGCCTGCTTTGGATCTGACTGAACCTGCAGATAATTCAGACAAGTGCGATCTTTTTACTGGGGATTGGATACCAAACCCTTCAGGTGCAGTTTACACCAATGCGAGCTGTCCATTTATTGAGTCTCATCAAAATTGTATGAAGAATGGGAGACCAGATGCTGGGTATTTGTATTGGAGATGGAATCCACGTCATTGTGAGTTACCACCATTTGATCCTAGTAGATTTCTTGAGCTTATGAGGAACAAAGCATGGGCTCTGATTGGTGATTCCATATCCCGCAACCATGTGCAGTCTTTGCTCTGTATGCTAGCTATGGTATGTCTTGACTAAAGTTGGGCCTTGAATTCTATTAATAGTCTTGGAAATCCCATATAGATTGTGACTCGGATTAGATCAATTCACTTGTTTTCCATCCTATGTGTTTTTGTGTTCTTTTATCTTTTTATTAATATATTGATATGATGTTTGCTTAAAACACAAAGGTAGGTTATACATACCTGTATAAAATAATACCATGTTGCCTTGTATAATGTGTAATTTCAACGTCCTTCAATCATGACACACACACACACACACATGTTTTGCCTTTAATTTGGATATTTTCGAGAGCTTTACCATTAGGTAAGTTTTGTTCATGAATATTGCTTTTCCTTGCTTCTATATTGACACTATCAATCAGTATATTAGTCTTCTTGTATGCGCACACGCACACGCACACATGCACACACACACACACGCACGCACGCACGCACGCATGCACACACACACACACACACCTGTTCTGCCTTTAATTTGGATATTTTCGAGAGCTTTACCATTAGGTAAGTTTTGTTCATGACTATTGCTTTTCCTTGCTTCTATATTCACACTATCGGTCAGTATATTAGTCTTCTTGTATGCTCAAAGTTTACCTGAGATGGTGCGTGATCCTTGAATTTTGCTCTCATGCTAATGCGTGTGTTTGGGTTCCTGTATCATGGTGGCTCTGGTTAAAATTTCATCTATAGGACTATCATATCCTTTGCATATTGGATTACCAACCAAGAATAGAAAAAATTTCAACCTGCAATCATAACAAGAAAATAATATAAAATTTAATACTAAAGTTGATCTTTCCTTGTTTGCATTAACAGCTTTTTGAACACAATTGTTTTTAGTTGGATAGTTACACCAACTGACATTGATAGATCCCATCTCCTTGTGCCCAACCACCTCATAGTTCTTCTAGAGACTAGTTGAATATAAGCTAGTGGCTATCTTTGATGATAATAATTACTATCTACTTTATAATCTAATTGACTAAACATTCATGTAAAAATTGGAAAGAAGAAAAAGATAAAGAAGTTATTTAGATTTCAGCTATTTAGTGCTTGAACTTTTTTCAGAGCACAAATGAGTTGCTGGTTCAAAGTACAGTAATTGGTGAGCTTGAAGAACTAGTGAACCTGTACTTAATCATTATGGGTTGATCAATTTTCCAAACCTTATAGTTGTAATAAAGGGTAGCCAAAATGTGGTTCAATTTGTAAGACCCATTTGAACTAAACTGGTGAAAGCTGTTAGGAAAGTCAAACCATACTAATTTATAAAAGTGATGGTTTGAACTGAAATGAAGTCAAGGCCTAGTTTACTGTTTGCAGTTACATCTATGCCTATATAACAAGTTTTATACTTTTTTATATGCGACAATGGAAAAGAAGGCAAGCATAATTAGGTGTTCCTAAGAATGGAAGAAAGAAAAGGGTGTGATTAAGCTGGAAAGTTTTTAATATATGATATTGATCTCGTTCAGTATTTCAAAAGAACCACAATTATTGTTTTGTTTGGTTCAACTTAATGGTTGATCCTACTTTTAAGTTATGCTCATGGAAGCTATCCTTTACTTTTATCATAGTTTTCCTTTGACTTTGTAATTGCTAAACATCATTTTAGAGATGTTTGTGATTATTTTTATTGGACGCCATGGTAATTCCATTGACTTAGTCGGATGGTAAAGCTTGTTTGTTGTTGAGATGCTATACAAGTATGTGCTTTCTTATTTCATCAGCATATTCACTGTCCTTTTCTTTGGGGAGTTGTTCATTGCCATTCTGTGCCAGTGCATAATAAATTTCTTGCTGTCCATGTAATAAGATAAGATATATTCCAAGCAGGCATGTTTATTGTTCCTGGTAAGTTCAGGTCATTTCCATTAGTAATATAGTAATTTAGTGGATCTCTAAGGAGGAAATGATATTACAAAATATTTTTCTCAGCTGGCTCATCTTGCTCGGTGAGCTGAATGACTCTACATTTTATATTCTAAAGATCTCTGGTATTACCATATGATTTTATTGAATAAAGGGTAACAATGTACTTACAATGGCCCATTTGTTGCACAATTTTGAAACGGTCACTTTATTGTGTTTGGTAAGATCATTGATACAGTCTTCTAAATGCTGAGAGTTTATATTAGAAATGAAATTCTGCACAAAGAACTTATTATTCATGGAGCTTCTTAAGATTGTAATGTAACACTTTGGACTGCTCTTGCATATATGCATGTAAGATTGAAAGTAGGCACTTGTGTATTCATGGTCATTTCAAATGCCCTTAATATACATGTTGTTTCTCATAAATAGTTTTCTGGCTTGTAATTTTAGGTGGAAACACCGAAAGAAGTCTACCATGATGAGGAATATAAATCTCGAAGATGGCTTTTCCCCTCTTACAACTTCACTCTCTCCGTCATTTGGTCACCTTTCCTAGCTAAAGCTGCCATATTTGAAGACATCAATGGAGTTTCCACATCAGAAGTTCAGCTGCATCTTGACATATTGGACAAGAATTGGACTTCTTTGTATCCAAAATTGGATTACATGATCATATCAACTGGGAAATGGTTTGTCAAGACCTCAATTTACTATGAAAATGGCAAGGTGGTGGGCTGCCATAAATGTAACCGAGAAAACCTTACGGATGTTGGATTCGATTTTGCCTACAAGAAAACTCTTCGCACTGTGATGAATTTTATTGCAACATCCAAGCACAAAAGCACAGTCTTTTTTAGGGTTTCTACGCCGGATCATTTTGAGAATGGGGAGTGGCATAATGGGGGCACTTGCAAAAGAACGACACCGGCTAAAGAAGGGGAAATCGAATTGAAAGATTTCAACAAACTTCTCCGTGAAATCGAACTCTCTGAATTTGATGCAGCACTGGAGAAAGCTACCAAGAATGGTGTGAATCTTAAACTCCTTGACTTCACAAAACTTTTGTTGGTAAGGCCGGATGGTCACCCTGGTCCATATAGGTCATATTATCCATTTGCAAAGGATGAGAACGCCAAAGTTCAGTATGACTGCTTGCACTGGTGCTTACCTGGGCCTATGGACTATTGGAACGACGTGATTATGGAGATGATCGTCAATCCTAATTGAATGATGGGGGCTACGTGAACTGCAGCAATCCTTCATGTCAATTTTCGGGTGAGAATATAATATCAAGATGAGGCCTCTTTCTCTCCATGCCATCTGCCGAGCCATTGATGGTTGCAACTTGTGAATATCCTATTCCTTTTCCCTTTTCCAATTTTGTTCACATCAGACTTTCTGATACCTTTGATCTATGGTTATATTCATACTTGTTTGGTGATGAACTTAATGGTTCAAATGAAAGGAAAAAAATGCTTGCTTTATTGGTTAAAAGTAAACATGCTGTTCCTATAGTTACTTTGTATCTCATACTGAATTCGTTTATGATTCATGGTTCTCTGTTACAGATTTTCCTATGTCTGCTTCATCTATAAGAGCTGACTAAATGTGTTTTAATTCCATTTAATTGCATTTTATTTGCTTTCACCGCGGTTCGACATTGGGTTGCAAATGAGCATATCTACTCCCAAGCTATCTAGTTTGAAAACACTTGAATTGGGTTGGAGAAGTTATCTAGTTTTTTGACAACACTCAGGGTTGCACTAGAGCTTTGTCTTTTGGATTTCGAAATATGTTATATATGATAGTCTACCATGTGTCCTTGTTCTTACATTAGGAGATTGATGGCATGAAACCGCTTCCTCATTATCTTCTTATCTAAAATCTTTGATCATCTAAATTTATCTTAAAGTAATAAAAAAGAAAAATTAAAAGAAGAAGAAAAGAAAGTTTGGTATTTACAGTAGTATAGTCATCTAATTACAAATTTTAAATTTATAAATATGTTGTAATTAAATATCTCATTTTATACTCTCGTTCACTCATGGATTGGATTTTGATTGAAACTCAAAAAGTAGATGACTTAATTAAGTAGGGATGAAATGATTATATTGGGTATAATTTTCTTGAGTTTCCATTTTGATATCATGCCGAGGAATTAATCATGATCATTTAATTAAAATTTTAAAATTTGAAGGTATTTTGTGATCTTTAGTCAGTGAAAATCCTACTTATACACATGGTCGGTTTGTTGGGTAAACAAACATTGAAGAACAAAAAGTTGAAGTTTTCAAAAATTTGTAAAATATGCTAATAAGTTCTATTCAATTTCAGTCGCAACTACCAACATTAGGTAAGTGCACCTACTGAAGTAGTATAAAAAAATTAGGTAACATTTCAAGAGATCGTTGGCATCTATTGTACTCACTTTTAATTTATTATCTAACTAAATAAAAATTTAATAAAACATAATAAAAATAAAGTTAATGCATATATACATGTTTTCAAGGAAAATTATAAGATAAGCTTGTTAATGTAAGAGAAAGCGTTATGGATTGCTTTACTAAGTCTTTATCATGTGATTTCTCAACAAACTTATAGAGTTTTCACTGATATATTTGTACTGTTGGTCTCGAAAAGATAACCAAGAGGGGGGGGGGGGGAGGGGGGGGGGGGGGGATTGGTTATAAAATTTACTTTTCAAATTTTGAATAAATTTCACACCACTTGGTTATTCAACTAAAATGGCTTTAAAACTTTCTTAAGACAATAATCTTAACAAATAAAAGCTTTAAGCAAATATTCGGATAAAAAATAATTCAAGACTTTCATACTTAGAAACCTTCTTCTTAACTCTTTGAGTAAGAAAAATATGAATGATTTACTCTCTGATTAACCTTCTGAGCATATATCACACATATAAAAAATCAATAATAAATCACGAAATTAAAGAGAGATGAGGAGAAGAAAGTGCAAATCGATATATAGAGGTTCCGCCTCGAGCGTCAATCCTCTCTTCTAGCTCCGAGTTGGAGTCTTGGTACTCCTCATCGGTTGTGTTCTACTATCCAATCAAATCAATAAAAAGTTACAAGAAGTTCTTGCCAATTCTCTTTGGCTACAATTTACTTAGCTTGATTCTTCTAATCAATCAATCTACTAAGCCTACTTGTAACTCTCAACTTACACTAATTATGTAAAATCAAATAAGAGGAATAAAGAGTAGGTATCCTCAAAATTTCGCTCAAAATGCAATAATAGAAAAATGAGAGTATTTTGCGTATAAAAAAGGAGCTTTTATCACTGATGGTTCTTGTTCTTTTTCACGTGAGATTTTCTATATTTCTCTCTCTTTGGATGAGCGCTAGTTTTATCTTCATAACACCAACGACTAGTAAAAGAAATGGATAAGCTTGTTCCTATTTTCTTGTGCATGATATCAGCTGGAGTTTATCATAATATCTATCAAGATATCAGCTTATCTCTTTCTTCAAAATTTGCAAATTTTGACTCTTGATATCTTGATGTAATTATCTCGAAATTCTTGCTCCAATGGATAAGTTTAAATCTCCAACAACTTGTACAATTATCTTGAACTTGAAATTTGAATTTGAAATCATCGTTGTTGACTTGTTCCTTCGTCTGGTACTGTTCATGCAACAAAAAGATCGTATTTTCCATAAATTTCGACTTCCTTGTATGGACAAATAATCATCAGACAAGTTCCTTGCGTATTTTGGATCATGTTTTCCATATTTCCAACTAAAACTTGAATAAACTATTGAAGATTGATCCTTAAAGTCACGTTCTTTTTCCTTGCTGTTAAAACAGAATTTTCTCAAAAAATGAACTTTAATCCGACAAAATTTGAATCCCCATGGATATTGAACCAACTTTGTGGAACACATTGAGTATATTACCCAAATATACTCAATCTTTGGAGCTGGGTCTTTAACATATTAAATCTAAAAAGAAAATTCGAATATGGAGCTGAAACTCGTCATTTTTTTTTGTTGCAGTTCACCTTCTGACGAACCTTCAGATAGTTTAAAAAGCCAGCGGAGAACCTTCTGATTAACCTTCTGACGGCTCATTTGTTCTTGAATCTTCTCCAAATAGTTTCTAAAGTATTCTTTGTATGGAGTCTCTTTTGAAATCATTCTCTAAGTCATTGTAAACCACTTTGATTATATTAAATCCTTGCATGCTTAATGAATATGTTAGTTATTACTTACTCCTTTTTGTTATCATCAAAATCATCATTTGAGAGAAACCAACATGTACTATCGGATTCACTAAGGTAAGTTAAAGCTTCTCTCAAGGTTAGTGACTCTAGATCTAGATTAGACCACCGGAATCTCTTCACAAGTTATCAGAAATCTAGATCTGTATGAAGTTTAAGAATATTTTCTTTTAAAACCGACCTAATGAATTTTAAAAACAAGCAACATAAAGTTTTACCATCATTCTCTCAAGGAGATTACAAATAACTTCATTAGTAGTCTAGATCTATTAATCTATTCAGTTGAAATTAGATGTAGATCTAAAAGGTGCACAATGCATTTAGATCTACGAAATTAAGTTTAACCTGCTAATTACAAATACCTAGTTGATAGTAATTAAAATACTTTAAAATCACATGAATTAGGTTTTAGATTCACAAACCTTGAGTTAGATGATTATTTCTCTATGGATGCGGACATTAAGCACAAATTCTAAAGAAATAATATGAAATGAAGGACAAAAATTACAAATTAGGCATATAGTCTTGCAAAAACAAACGTTGGGTTTGCAATGAATTTACCTAGAAAACTTTAAGATTTCTTAGCAAAAAGAAATAGTTTTTTTACCTAAGAATTCTCTCTCTATACTACATTAGAAATATTTTACAAATGGTACTCTACATGTTGCATGCATGTGTACGTTTATTTATATAGGATTAGAATAGAAATCATGATGATTTCATTCACTGGCTTGATAGATTCTTATAATTGAATTTGTTCTCATTCCCATGCATGTGTCTTGGATGCCAGCTCATAGGTTCACTTTTTGCGGGGTAAGATCGAATGCTCGAATGTTATTTAAAAGTTAGGGCTCGATCTATTATGTGGTCTTCTACTAAAAAGCTCGAATTCTTATTAAGATTCAATCATGAGATTCATCAAGTTTGTTGAAGGCTTGACACTGTGGCATGATAGAAGCTATATCATGAAGTCTTGGGCTCGATCATCTTAATATAGAAGTTGAGTGCCATGTTGAGGGCTCGATTTAGGGCAAGACTAGTCATTTTGCCTTGTTATTTTACCTTCGATGGGTCCTTTGCAAGCTTTGGCTAAGTTTTGCTTTGCATGGTTATTGTTGTTTGCTCCAAATATGATAAGAAAAACACTTTGTTTTTTCTTCTTTTGATTTTAGGAGCAGAAAAACAACATTCAAACAATAAAAGCACAATATTCATAGGAACTAACCTAAAAATGTGCTGGATAAAGCCTAGAATCCTATGAATGGAATAGAGTAAAATAGATTTATCAACACACATCAAATGCTATGATGCATACAATCTAAAATGATTAGGGGTGGGCAAAAAAATCAATAAAACTAAAAAACTGAACTGAAATTAGAAAACCAATATGAAAAATATGGTTAACTACTTCATCAGTTTTAGTTTAAGATCATGGCCTTTTTTTTTCTTTTTTTTTTTTGGTTTCGGTTTTGATTTGTAACCTTATGAAATTGACAATTAACAATTAACTAGTTCGATATTTATAAGTATATAATATAATAGATAATTAATTTTTTAAAAATATAAATAAAGTTGAAAACCTAAAATCTAACTCCCATCACTTTTCTCTCTTTTTAGTCTTTCCCATCTAATCTTTTATATTTATAAGTTAGTTCTAAATCATTTTACATTTATATACATATATATATTTCAATCATTCATTTTGCTCATTTTTTTGTTCTTCTTGTGAATGATCGCTCGGTGTTTAGACCTTGAATAAATATGTTTTAATTATTATGTTGTTGCGTTGTAATTTATAAGAAGGAGAAGACTACAAATTAGTTTGAGTAATGTTGTATTGGATTTATATTCCTAATTTGTTATTGGTTTTATAGTTATTTAACTTGATATGCAATTTTTGAATGTAATTATGGAATAAAAGGGTTTAACTTTTTATGGACCAACTGAAAATATGGTTAGCCGTAACTTTTGGCTAACCATTATATTAAATGGTTAAAAACCAAAAACAAAAAATATTAACTGAAAAAATGGTTAATTGTTAAGATAGTTAATCATTAATAATGGGCCTGTTTTAGGTTGAGATTTAAAAAACCCGATTATTTTGGTTTAGTTAAAAAATGGGGTCATGGACTAGTTAACCAAACCATGCCCACCCCTAAAAATGATTAACTGAATGTAAGATTACACACACATAACACATGCTTGGTAAATAAGTTATTTGAGGTGGGATGTGGTTGTTAAACTCGTGATTCAATCTATGATTAAAGTATAAAATCATATAAAACAGGTAGAATCGTTAGCTTGTAAAATGTATGTTTAAATTTATAATTTTATCAAGACTCTAATATAAATGATTTTGCATTTGTTTTCACTTAAAAAATTCTTATTAGATTATAAACTCATTAAATTGGCTCATAATTTTAAAAATTAAGATGAGAGAGATGCTATAGAGAAACATTAAACAACATAGGCAATGTCCTAAGAGCAACATATGATTTCCAATGTCATGTTATATAACAAAATCTAAAATCCAAATTCATTGATTCATGCTTATATGAATCATTAGTGGTCTAGTTCCAATTGTCTAGAGTAGGCATCTAAACCACTTGTTGATAACATTGTTTTGGATGTCTTGATTTATATTAATTAGTCTGCTTGAATTGTCTGGTTTATATATATATACTATATATGTATTTTATTTGCATTTATATCTTATCTGTATTTAATATGTATCTGGTTTGTTTGATTTATTTATGAGTAAAAACGTATATTTTTTGTTTGTATTTGTATCTTGATGAACTATTTGTTTCAAAATGATAAGGAAAAAAAAGTCAAAATGATAAGAGACCGACAAAATAAACAAGATTATAACTTGATAATATAAGTAGATCATTTATGTGGAGTAGTTGCCTTATGGCTTAACTACTAATTACATCATGCCTAACATGTGTTCCACAAAAGGTAGCAAATACCCAGTACTTGACTCACTTATCTTGAGTCGTTTATCAACATCCATGTACAAACAACTCATCAATTAATTGAAGTCTAATTGTCACATCTCAAAGGGTACCATAAACGTAATAGTTCGCCACATGTTAAACGAGACTTAAGAATCACTACCACAGTTATTCGGAAGTCTTGTGTTAGTATGCAAGACGTTCCCTTACGACAATAGAATACATAAACGATTGGAGACAAATAATTCAATTTGATCGATAAGCATAAAAATATAAATCACAGATATCTCAGGATTAGTTACATAGTATTTAGGGGCATTCGCCTGCTATACATAAGTCTAGGTATTGTCTTTCTTTTCTTTTTTGTTTTTTTGGTATCACTTGATCATTTTAGGTTCACTACTAAAAACTATACAAAACCAATCGTGAACTTCTACGGAGATAACTCCTAGTCTCTTATCTGATTTGGCCAGGTCCGGGGACGCAGCCATAAATACAGGAATTGCATTAGAAAGAAACTGTGGGGGTGTAAGCTACGCTACCTTAGTAAGTTTCACTTCCAAAATTAAATGCTCAACAAGCAATATATATCAGATAAATTATATTGAAAACCATATAAAATGCACAAACACATGAGTATACAATATATAAGACCATCCGTAAATCTTATGTTGAATGGATTTACGCTCTCCATTCGGGGTTAGGTGTTACAGGCCCATACGACCAAAGATTTCAATTTTTCTCATTTTTATTGTGGTTGATACAGGTACCTATCCACACACATTTTTAATTCCGGCCCTTACGCCAACATTTTAATTTCCGGCCATTACGCCAACAATTTAATTTCTAACCATTACGCCAGCATTCGAGTTTACAGGCCCCTCGTTGCCCAGCTGTTATGCCTTCTTCCCACAAAGGTATAATAACCTATGCAATATGACTCACATATGATATGCATGATCAATTTGATTATAAAATCATGGCATATTATCTTGATGATTCTAGATACATATCTGATCATATATATTGCAGATAAATCAATTCTATACTAAGTCATACAAATATTTACAATAAGCTCAGTTCGATATTCTTATCATCAATTCACCCATGTAGAAATCATATACACACAGTCAAATTTTGTCTTATCCTAATTCTAAGGCCATTAACATTACAAGCACAAGCATATAATTTAAAGATCGGGAACTCACTCGGCCATGGTCTTCGGTCTCTAATGGTAGTGATCCAGAAACATGAAGTTTCCCCCCATTCCAAAATCACCTAAACTAAAGAAATACCCCTATGAGTATTTCATACCATAACTAATTCTAAACTTTTCAAGTAAAACTCTTTGAATTCATAATTACCATAGTAATTAGAAATTTCAAGTTGAAACGGCCATAACTTGGTCATTTTAATTTCGAAATTTAGCAAATAAATTATTGATTTCTATCTATTTCGAAAGATCTATCTATTTATGATGTTATTACTAAATTTTGAGAACGTTTAGGTCTCAAAATGTTCAGATCAGATCTGATCAGTAACTAAAATTGAAATTCCAAAATTGTTTTGTGAAATTTGCATAATTTCTATCATGTATATTATATGTTCATGCAATATCCACATGTTATGATCATGAATGTTATGATATGAGCTATCTATATGTAATTCCTTAATGATTTTTTATCAAAGAGAATTTTACCAAAAACTTTTACTTTGCAATAATGCCATGAACACTTGTTTGGAAAAACTAGCTTTACTCATTTGAAAATCATGCATATTTTTACTATGATGAAGCCTTGATAACCTATATGCCTAATACTTTCATTATCTTAATAAATTTCCTCATTTAAAGGTTGGAAAATAGATATTTTAAAGTGAGTTTTGCCTAATGACGAATTTTGCATAATTTTTGGAAAGGAAAATATTGTTTGATCTTAGTTGGAAAACTTTTCCTTTGTTTTAGGTTTCTACTTTTATAAAACACATTTACTTTCATAAAAATCAAGTCTTTATTATATCTATTCCCTAAGACCTCTATTTTTCCATTAAATTACTCATTTTGACATTTGGAAATTGGTGTTTAAATAAGGATTATTTTTAGATTTTAATTTTTGAAAATTGTTTTTGAGATTGTTTCTTGTGAAAAACTCATTTAATTTTTCTAAAAATAAGTCTTAATCAAACCTACTCCTTAAGGCTTCCATTTCTTTAATAGAACTTTGTTTTAGGATTGAAAAGATAAATACTTTCTTGGCATTTTACCCTAGTTACGAATTTCTATATTTTTGTTGGTGTTGAAACTAGATCTAAATTAACTTGTATAATCATTTTCTTGTTTTGAAAATTTTTCTTAGCAAAACCATGGTCAACTCATAAAAACCACTACTTAATGATATCTATTACCTAAGCCCTTCATTTTACATGTAAAACTTTCATTTTGAAGTGCAAAAATATGTTTTCTAAATGGGTCTTTCTCAAGATCCGATTTTTAAAATTTACTTTTTGAAAGAAACAAAATGGATCTTGAGTTTTGATCAACACTTTCCTTAAGAATATCATGTAGCAAGTCTTTCATGCGTGAAAAACAAATAGCTATGTTATTTTAACTACTAAAACAAATAGATCTACTATACTACTCATGCTATGAATGAAAATGCATCATGAAAAATATGTAGGTGAGAATAGAAATGAAAATATGAGCTCAAAGTTTCCATAAAGATAATAGATAGGAAATGATATAGCACAATACTAGTATATCAACTCTAGTAACAAGATCTACACATTGTGATGACAAGAATATCATGTTTTAGTATTGTTCACATCCCTAGCGTAAAGCTCATGGGGATTTTTGGTGGAACCATACATGTATAACCCTTATATTACATATTTCTATAGTGGTAGGGTTAAGATCTATTACCTATTTAGTGTTTTGGAGAAGAAAACTTGAAGTAAAAAATTTTTTTTTGTGTGTGTGTGGGGGGTAAGGGAGTCACGGCAAAGAGGAGAGGGAGAGAAGAGAAAAAGACTTCCAAAGTTTGATTTGTAAGAAAAAGAAAGAAAATGAAAAAGTGAAAAGTGAAAAAGAGATCATATAGGAAAATGAATTAAGATTTTGTGTTGTTATTTAATAGAAGAAAAACAAGACAATTTATGGCTTACTGGGGGGGATGGGGGTTTGCGCCGGTTTGATACACAGAGAGAGAGAGAGAGAAGAGAGAGAGAGAGAGAGAGAGAGAAGTGTTTTGATTTGTTTTGTGTAATAAAATCCAAACTTAATAAGTAGTTTGAGTACAAAATATATTGGAAAAGTAAATTTGTAAGGAGATGATGTAGAATTGTAAGAATGGATTGTAAGGACGTAAGAATAGGATATAGGAGGTTGTACTTGATGAATAATGTAAAGGAAAACAAAAAGTTGATTAGACATTTAAATTATCGGTAGTAATAAAAATACGATAAAAATGTTATAACTGTAACCTTTATAACCCGAAAAATTATATAACTGAAATATTTAGAAATATTATGAAATTACAAATCTAATGGTACTAATATCATATATTTAATATCCTAAGCCTTGGGACATGCTTTTCGAGATTTGTATCCGATCAGGCTCAAAATAGGTCGAAAATTTACTAATCGGATATTGTTTAGCATTCTAATATTAATACGAGCCAATTTATACTTCCCACTCATATTTGACTTCTTAGTTTGAGAACCTGGGATTGTCGGATCTAAACTGCTAGAGTTTTTTGAGATTTTGTTGACTGAAGGTTTTCGGTTGACTTTCCGATTTAGAGTCTTACTTTGGAGTTAACTCGTTTTTATTCTTTCGGGGTTTTCTTCTTGATATTGCTGGACATAGGATTTCTAGGTCCGATTGATTCAGAGATATTTTTTTAGGATTTCTGTTTCCGGTTTTAAGTCTTTCCCGAAATCGAACTCAGGTTTACTAAGAAAACAAGGGTTTACACTAATAATAATTAGTTAATTTCTCTAACACATATAAGTAAAATGAACATGTTAGATCCCCACTTGCTCATATTCATTTGCTAATAGTTAATCTCTTGTAGTTTTTCTCTTATAGATTTTCTTTGTAGTTTCCTATGTTTTATAAATTACATAAACATTCAATTAATTTTGAAAACATATATCGAATAATTTTTAGCTGTGGTTAGGTGATCTTGACATTCAAGTGGATTGCTTATGGTTTATGAGAAAGAACCACATCTTGGCAAGGATAGGGTCCCCTGACTTGACCCTCACTGTCCACTATGAGGTCCAAAATCATAATCCTCTCCATGTAGGTGTGTTTGACCCATCTTCTCTTAAAATAAGAGAAACTAATAAGCAACATAAAATTAGAAGAGAAAAATTAAAAGTATAAGTAAATGAAATTTAAAATTTAATTATTTCATGTGAATAATAAAAATTTATTTACAATATACAATAATAATATGTTACTAATAATAAAAAGATAAATATACCTTTAAAGTATGCTAAATGTACCTTAAAAGATGCTTGATTTGATTTTTATAGACTTCTAAAAAGAAAGAAAAACCTCATTCCTTAATAATGTAGAACATGTTTCCATTTTTAAAATTTCCTTTACATCTTCTAGAGTTTTTTACAATCTCAACTGTTAATGTTGCAACTAAAGTTAGATGTGATTAAATATAAATAAATGGACATTCTTAATAATTCTTTTGAAAAAATGGGCTAAAAAGTAAAATATTGTTAGGTCCAATTCTTATTTTTAGCTTAAAATTTATCTTACATAAGATTTGTTGTATATATATTTTAGTTTTAATTTTAATGCAAAAAGTGTTAACAAGTAATGAGTATATCACTTGGCTTGTGGAGTTAGTAGGTCCAAGACTTACCTTAGACTTTTGGCGAATTCAGTTCTAAGTAAAAAAATTTTGTACCTACAAATTGATGGATCCGATTAGGTTTGCCTAGCTCTTAACCCATGTCAATGTTGGATGAATTACGTGTGAAAATGAAATAAAACACTTGGTTGATCAAATAGGATGATGGACAACCAAGAGTGGATGTGGCTAACCATTTCATGGTTGTAACTAACCACCTAGTGTTCTTATACTTTTGTGTTAACTAGTGGAATATGAACTCTAGCTAAAGAACCTTTGCTTCACTTCTCCTATCCCATTTGTTATTGGTCTTTCTCAAACGTAATTAGTAACCTTGAAATAATATTGTAAATTTTGTCTGTTTTTTTTGTTTTATTTTTTTTCCTTTTTAAGTCTTGATTTTCTTGGTGTGGTATGGTTAGCAATTTGGTTATTAGTCACATATCTATTTAGTTTAGTTTGGTTTTGATTTTAGTTTCACTATTTTTTAGGTTTTTAAGAATCAATTTTATGATCGTAAAAGAACTAACTTGGGTTTTACATATTGGTTATTATTATCTGAAAAAAATCCTAATATTTAAATTAAAAGTTACAAATATGTAAAAATTGTCTATTTGTTTCTAGTGATTTTGTTATATATTCTTTTCATAAAATTTTACAATTATTAGCAAAGTTTTCAAGAAATTGTTTGTAGAAGCAAATTTGATGTTTATAGAAGTGGTGATTGTATATTTTTAGGTGTAGTTCTATATTTAGTTTTGATTTTTAAACAAAATCTTAAGTTAGGTTTGGTTTGGATTTCAATGAAATCTTTAAGTTTTATGGAAATTAAGTTGAGATCGATAGGGTTTAAAGTTACAATCTATAATCTCTTGTGGTCTTAAGACAATACTTTTCTTTCCTTTCATAAAAGTAATCTCTTATTATAATGAGCCATAAAAAGATACTTAAGTCCTATTTATGGACTTATGGTTTAGCTTGGACTTCCTATCTTAAATATCCTATGCTTATTTTCATTTCATTCTATATTTATCCATTAGGTCTTAAATTTATATAACATTTGGTTTCATGTTAGTCCTGTCTTCCTTATTCTCTCTCTCTGTCTCTCTCTCTCTCACTCTCACTCTTATGGGTTACATTTTATTTTGAAAGTTTGTGTCTATTTAATTTATTTACAAATATGTATATACATGTATTCATTTTTATTTGTGTGTTTGTTTAAAAAAGTTTATGATGTTTCAAATATATCAAGATTATGTTAGTTATGATCAATTTTGCTATTAAATGATTTAAATTATGTCAAAAGAGTTTATGTAATCATATAAGGGATGTGAGGCTTATGGATATGAAATTGAAATCAAGTATACAATCTTTAACATAAATTTCTAGTAAACATAAAACATATTCAATTTAGATGATATAATCCGATATGATTAACAACGGAAAAAATAAATAGAAAAGTAAATAACACACAAGATTTACGTGGAAACCCTTGCGAGAAAAACCGTGAGTAGAGGAGAGGAGAGGAGAATTCACTAGTGTTGAAGAAACAGGGTACAAAGGATATGTATAAAATGATCTCGCAGATCTGAACTTTCAAACTCACATAAAACCCTAACGAAACAACACATATTTATATGTGTATATAGGCTAGTGCGAAAAGGTTGGCAGCTTAAATCCACTAGCCAAAATTTTAAGGCTAGTTGCTTTTGTGTAGTACGCTGGCAGCGTAGACTTGTATGCCAATGGCTTTAAGTCGACTCGAAGGCTAGCAGTATAGATTACAAAGCTGGTAGCCTTGATCCTAAAAATGGTAGCTTTGATGAATTTGAGTCACACATCCAATAATCTCCACTTTGACTTGAATTTAGGAGCAAAATCAACACAAACTCTAATCTTTAACAAAAACAACAAACATTCTCCTCCGCTTTCACAAAACTCCAAAGGGTATCAATCAACAATCAACACCAACCAAGTTTAGATATTGCTCAAATTTAGCTATAGAAAGTATCTTAGTCATCATATCAGCGAGGTTATCTTGAGTACTGACCTTACTCACAGTAATATCACCATCGGCAATAACATCACGAACAAAATGATACATGACATCAATGTGCTTCGTCCTCTCATGATACTGATCCTTGGTGAGGTAAATTACACTTTGATTGTCACAAAAGATTGTTGCAGCCTTCAAGTCATCACTGATTTCACTAAATAACCGTTTCAACCAACTAACTTCCTTAAAAGCTTCTGTAATGACCATGTATTTAGCTTCTATTATGGATAGAGCAACTCTAGCTTGCAATATGGCTTTCCAACTGATAGCGCATCCACCAGAGTAAAAATATATCTTGTGAGAGATCTTCTCTTATCTAAATCTCTAGCAAAATCATAATCCACAAAACCAACAATTCCATCTTTAGTTTGACCAAAATGTAGAAAAACATTATTAGTACCTCTTAAGTACCTGAAAATCTACTAGACAGCTCTCCAGTGTTCCTTACCAAGATTCATCATATGCCTACTGACAACACTCATAGCATATGATAAATCTAGATGAGTATACACCATGTCATACATAAGAGATCCTATAGTACTAGAATATGAAACTCTTGACCTATAATCAATCTCATCATCTGACTATGGAGATAAAGCAGATGAAAGTCTGAAATGTCTTGCTAAAGGTGTATTGACAGGCTTAGCATTCATCATATTAAACCTATAAAGTATCTTTTCAAAGTATGCCTTCTGACTGAAATGCAACGTACCTACTTTTCTATAATTCAAAATTTCCCTCCTAAGTATCTTCTTTGTTGCTCCCAAGTCTTTTATCTCAAACTCTCTACTCAACTAAATTTTAACTTTTTTAGTCTCTCCTCTATCCTTAGCTGTAATCAACATGTCATCAACGTACAAGAGTAGATATACAAAAGATCTATCATCACATTTCTTGAAATACACACATCTATCAAAATTACTTCTCCTGAAATCATGAGAGGTTATTGTTGGGTTCCAAGGGTTTAAAATTTTTATAAAGATCAAATCTTTTTGCAGCGGAATCAAAAGAAAACCCTAACCCAGTATCCATGTGTATCGATTAGATCAGAACAAGATAAAGATTTCAGATCCATACCTTTTGGTACCTTTTCAAATTTGGAAATTCGGATCTGAGATGTTGCAAACGCAAACACCCTCTACGGTATCCACACGAATGAATGCTCCTTAAAGATCCTCTGTGTGCTAGCACAATCTAGAACACCTTCTAGATTCGAACGGGATTAAACTTTCTAATCACGACTCTCGTGTTATTTGCTTTAGGGTTTACAGTGTTTCACTGCAGTCTAATGTGACAGCATGTGTTGTCTAACCCTAAAGACAAACCCTTATGTTCTATTTATAATGTCATTCAATAATGACATTTTTACCCCTTAATCTAATTAGGGATAAATAATTATATTATAATTTATTAAATAAATTATAAGATAATTAACGAACATAAGAATCCCTAATCTAATTAGGGAACATAAAACTATTTGGCCTAGGGCATAATTACCAACAATCTCCCACTTGCATTAGGCCAAATTATAATTGTTTATTATTCCCGTTGGACTTATTTAAATTCAGTCCACGATCCTTTTAGTTCATTCTTGTGTGTGACCCTATAGGTTCACTTAATGTTGGCAGTAGATCTAAAACACACTTTAGATCTACAAGACATAATTGGTCTCTAGCAAGACATTATGTCTACCCAAATTAAGTGAATATCGGTGATCCGACTCTACCTATTAACAGTCAGTTATTTAATCCTTTTGTTACACGATATCTTATAATTAAACATAATGTGTGGATCAATACACACTTATATCGTTTAATCACATATTTCTTGATTCCAGAGTATGACTGGCTTAAACAAATGATATTGATAACTCCTTATCAATTCATTCGAGCATGGCCATGCATTTCTCAGTCTTACCCATCAAGAGGCCCAAAAGATATCTCTCTCAAATTAATGAGAGGAACAAATCCCATCTTAACCACTCAACTTCCTCTACATGATTCATATTATGCCGAATCCCAACCTTTATAATTATCCGGTTAAAGATAATGTTTGATTGAGTCAAAACACAATATTTCTCATGTTGGAATCTATGATGATTTCAGGTCTAAGGACTAAAATAACACTGCAAATGAGAAATTGTCACGCCCCATAGGGTACCCTAAACGTAACAGTCCGCCACATGCCATATAAGATTCCCGAATTACCACCTTAGTCCTTCGAGAGTCTCATATAGATGTAAGGCGTACCTTTACACAATAGAGTACAAGTCCGAATGGAGATAAAAGCTTAATTTGGCATGCATGGGCAATAGGATATAATTCATGAACATAAATAAATATTACAAAATTCTAAGGGGCATTCCCCCGCAAAAGAATATTTAACGGTCCATTACAGTCATCCAAGTCTTAGAAGTTTTCTATGGAAGTCTAATACGAAAAGTACAACTTCTAGGGAAAACTCCTAGCTTCGGTACCTGTTCAGCCGGGTCTCTTCGCCTAAGCCATAAATGTGTAAGCTGCAAAAGGAACGGACTGTAGGGACGTAAGCTAACTAGCTTAGTGAGTGTAATCTCCCACAAAAACATTTATAACACAACAATTCAACCAAGTTATTAATCAAGCAAGTGTATGCATCAAACACATGAGTTCAACATACATATGACCAACCGGAAATCATATGTGGATGGAATTGCGCCCTCCATCCCGGGTTAGCAGATTAACGAATCTTGCGGTACTAACAATATCCCGTTTATGGATTACGGCTAACCTACGATTATCGATGTCGTTTATGGTTCACGACTAATCTACGATTATTCGATGTCGTTTATGGTTCACGACTAACCTACGATTATTCGATGTCGTTTATGGTTCACGACTAACCTACAAATGCTCATGCTCCATCCCCTTGTGATATGCACATGTCAATTTATCATTAACTCAAGTAGTTGATTAAGTCAATTCACTTAGGCGATCAATCAATTTATCAGACAATCCATCATAGCTAACTATACAATCAATGTTTATCACCCGGTTTCGATATTCTTTATTTATATTCTCACATCATCATCAATCATATAATTTCCCACTAATCCCCATCATTCATATTCCATTCAATTGACCTACATTCTAGTGCACTACTTTACTAGCACATACAATAAATGAATTGGGAAGAAAAACTCACTCCGCCATTGGTACTCCGGTCTTCTAGTAGTAATAGTCCGGAGGTAACTCGTCACCGTCCATGGGTTCACCTATTCATATAAGAAATTACCCTAATAAGTATTCTATCAACTTAGGACACTAAACTCTAAGAAAACTTAATGAAATCAGAATTCGCGTCATTTCCGAAGTTCCGTTTTAAATGGCCATAACTTGGTCGTTTTAAGTCGGAATTTCGCAAATTATATACCGATTCCTATCTACTTCGGAAGAGCTTTCCAAATATGAAGTTTAAATCAAGTTTTGAAAATATCTAAGCCTCGGAATTGAGGGCTCAGATCTGTACAGGCGGTTTGTCAATTCCAAAAATGCGGTTTTCATGAATGCATTTGAGATTCCTAAGTGTAATATGACGCTGAATGCAATGGTAATGATTTTCCCTAACATGAATGTCATGATGTGATTCTTAAGGAGTCTATGTTCTTATAACTTTTTAGACTTAAATAACGATTTTTAGAAAATAACTTTCCTTAGAAGCCATTTCCTCTCATTGTTTAGTAAGTGAGTTTACTACATTTGACCACATCTACATTTTACATGGACTTTCTTTAGAAGAACTCTACTTTACTTAAAGAAATTTTGACCCTTATATTAGTTTAACCCTAGGACCTTTATTCTTTAATAAAATACACATTTACAAACTTTTAAATGGGTCTTTTACTATGGGGTTTCCAAAAATCCGAATTACAAAAGTTCATTTTCAAGTTGATTCCTTTAGGAAAAAATATTTTATACTTGAAACGTTAAGTGTCTATTATACCTATATCCTAAGGACTTCCTTTATTTAAGAAAATATCATTTTTGAAGTTGGAAAAAGTGTTTTCTAACCCTACATCCATTATTACGAATTTGGTTTTCATAACTTTTAACTCAAAACTCCTATGGACTTCATTTCTTGTTTTCACATTTTCTTTAGTAAAAACTCCTTTAGACTTATGAAAAATACTACAAATTTATTTATTCCCATAGGCTTCATTTCTCTTATGAAATACATGTTTAGAAGTTGTTAAAAGTGTTTTTGACCTTGGTTTTCAAAGTCATCCGAATTTTCAAAAGTCTTTTTCTTGTAAAGTACTTTTCTTTTTGACTTTATGGACCCATATATATATAGATCTATACACTAGAAAAGTCATTTACTAAAGACAAAAGTGGTAAAGACTATTTATGCACATATGAACAAAATAATATGAAACTATAAATGCCTACATGATCATGAGTATCAAGATGATGGATCTACTTTATCAAAAGCTTAAATGAGTTTTAAAAACATAAAAACCATATTTTTATAAAAGATCCTTTGTTTAAAAGACTTTTTGATGGATAAAAGTAAAGCTTTTGATATGGAAACTCCTTTAAAAGATAGACTACTTTGAAATGGTTCGGGATTTTTGTGTTGTTATCTCATTGTTCCTACTACAAGATCATGGGAACATGGAGTTGAGATAACCAAAAATCACTTAGCCATAACAAGGTTTCATGAGTTGGAAGTAGTGGAGCTTTACTTACTTGAAGTGGATGGAAGATAGAAGAGAAAAATGAGAAGTTGTGGGTGTGTCTGTGGGGCTCAAATGTTTCGGCCACAAGGGGGAAATGGGAGAGAGGAGAGAGCTTTTTGCACTTTAGAAAATTGGGAAAGTGAAGAATGAGGAAAGAGAGAGAAAAGGTGGTTTATATAAGAAGTGATTTAGGTTAAATGGAGACAAAAGTTTGCAAAGAGGACAAGGGGAGGGGGGCCATTTTGGCGCTGGTTTTGGAGCTTAAAGGGGGGGGAGACTTGATGGTTTCCATTTGATTTGGCCTTGATTTGATCCTTGCTTCCTTTGTCATACTTTGTAAGAGATGAAGGGACAAAAGTTATGGAAGGGTGGGTTTGATTTGAGTGATGGTAAGGTTTAGACTTGTAGGGTGGCTAAAAAGGTAGACTAGGTAGTGTAGGTGATACTTTATGAATAGTAATGAATAGTTGACAAGACAATTTAATTTCCGGTAGTAATGAAATACGAATAAAAAGGCTATAACTGTATTTTTCATAAACCAGAAAATTATGAAAAATATATTTTTGAAATCCTTATTTTATTTCGATTCAAATGAGTACTCATAAGAATATTTTTGAGATTCTAGTTCCGGGGCACGTTTTTCTATAATGGGTCTCGGGATGACCCGGAATCGAAATTTTCTTAAAATAAGATATTTTCTTAGTTTGAAATATATTCAAGAATTATAATCAAAAGTAAATTTTCTTAGAAAAGTTTATTAATTGGAAACCGAGGAAAAGCCGGAATTAGGGTTCCTAGTTCTCACTCCAGACTTGAGCTATACCGGTTTAGGGTTTTGGTTTCCGGTTCTAGGGTTTTCTTGGCTACTTGAAAAACCGGGGTTTACAGAAATACTTATCGCATTGATCCATATAGTATTCTCATATTTGGTCAATCCAATACAATGTACTCTTACATGTATTCATGTGCTGAATTGACATCTCATATCCATAATCAGTAAAACATGATCATCATCCAGCCAACATACTAGTCTTAATTCATTATTATTTCATATAATGAACGACTAGGGATAATTTAGAATAAAGTTATTTCTCACCTTATGGTTTTACTATTAAAGTGACATACTTTAATGACATAAGGAATAACCAATTTATTCAAGGAATAATACTTTATCAAAACAAAAAGCCAATAACAACTTTGATAAAGAAAATGACAAATATACTATAATGATAATAAACATTCAAATGACATAGAATCCATATGGCTTAGGGCACATCACTAGCAATCTCCCACTTGCACTAGGCTTGGTTAGATACAGGTCTAACACCTAATGCTCTAGTATGACCATCATACTTTGACTGTGGAAATGGCTTAGTCAATGGATCTGCTACATAGTCATCTGTATGTACTTTGCATATCTTAACATCTCTTCTATCGATGATCACTCGAATGAGATGATAACATCTGAGTATCTTTTTGGATCACTGATGTGATCTTGGTTTCTTAGCTGCATCCGATGCTGCATATACTCTGCCTCTATGGTAGAATCCACAACAGTGTACTGTTTGGAACTCTTCCAGCTTATAGTATCTCCATTTAAACAAAATACATAACCTGTTTGCGATCAGAAATCATCAAAATTGGACTGGAAACTGATATTTATGTAACCATTTACCACAAGATCAGTTTCCTATCCCATTTGTCAAAACGACATCCTTAGTCCTTCTCAAGTACTTTAGACTGTTTTTGACTACTATCCAGTGACTCTCACATGGATCTGACTGATACCAACTAGTGATGCATAAACGACATCTGGTCGAGCGCATAACATGGCATACATGATGAAACCAATAGCAGAAGCATATGGAATCCTACTCATGTGTTCACGCTCCTCCTTCTAAGCAGGACATTGAGTCTTACTCAATTTAATTCCATGTGACATTGGGAGAAATCCTCTTTTAGATTTTTCCATACTAAATCCTTTTAGTACTTTGTCAATGTATGCACTCTAACTTAGGCTAATGCTCCTTCTAGATCTATCTCAATAGATCTTAATGCCTAGAATATAGGCAGCTTCACCTAAGTCCTTCATTGAGAAACAATTTCCTAATCATGTCTTGACATTTTGTAATGTAGGAATATCGTTTCCAATGAACTATATGTCGTTTACATAAAACACTAAGAAAACTATTGCGCTCCCACTAACTTTCTTGTAAACACAAGATTCATATTCATTCTTGATGAAATCAAACTGTTTGATTGCATCATCAAGACGAAGATTCCAACTCCGAGATGCTTGCTTCAATCCATAAATGGATCTTTGAAGCTTGCAAACCCTATGTGAATTCCCTAGATTATCAAAACCCTCCGGTTGTGTCATGTACACATCCTCAATGATGTTTCCATTCAAGAAGGCTGTTTTGACATCCATTTGCCATATCTCGTAGTCATAATACGTAGCTATAACAAGAAGAATTCTCACAAACTAAAGCATGACTACAAGTGAAAAGGTTTCATCATAGTCTATACTATGAGTTTGCTTAAAACCTTTTGCAACTAGTCGTGCTTAGTAGGTATGCACTTTGCTATCCATGTCAGTTTTGTTCTTAAAAACCCATCTACACCCAATAGTCTTAACACCATCAGGTGGATCAATCAAAGTCTAAACTTGATTATCGTACATGGATTGCATTTCTAATTTCATGGTTGATAACCATTTCTCAGAGTCAGGGCCCTCCATCGCTTCCTGGTAAGATGTGGGCTCATCTTGATCTATGAGTATAACATCACAATTGTCAGTGTTGAGAAATCCATATTTCTCAAGCTCATGATAAATCCTACCAGACCTACCCGGGCCTTTAGCTAGTGGTTCAGGCTCAGCAACTACTTGCAAGTCTGATTGAACATCCATCATGGGTGCTATGTTAGTTTGTGGTTCTCGAACTTCTTCGAGTTATATTTTACTCCCACTGGTTTCTTTAGAGACAAATTCTCTTTCTAGAAAGTAACCATTACGAGCAACAAACACTTTGTTCTCAAATCGGTTTTAGAAGTAATATCCTTTTTTGTTTCTTTTGGATATCCCACAAACAACCATATATTAGATTTGGGTGCGAGCTTGTCAGACACTTGACGTTTGACATATGCATCACAGCCCAATATCTTTAAAAAGACAAACTGGGACGTTTCCCATTCCATAACTCATATGGTGTCATTTCAACCGATTTTGATGGAACCTCGTTCAATATAGACGCAACAGTTTCTAGGGCATACCCCAAAAAGAATATTGGAAGATCTGTCTGACTTATCATTGATCGAACCATATCTAATAAGGTTCAATTTCTCCATTTAGAAACACCAGTCCATTATGGTATTCTTGGAGGAGTTAATTGTGAGATTATCTCATAATCCCTAAGATAGTCAGAAAAATCTTGGATTAAATAACCTCTTCTAGCAGGTGAACTCAATGGTCTGCATACATCTGTATGTATGAGACTCAACAAGTCAGTAGCTCTCTCACTTTGTCCAGTAAAAGGAGTTTTTGTCATCTTACCCATTAAAAAGATTCTCATGATTCATATGATTCAAAATCAAATGAATCTAAAAACTCATCTTGATGAAGTTTTGATATGTGTTTCTTTTTAATGTGTCCTAAATGACAATTCCAGAAGTAAGTCGGATTTGAATCTTTTGGTATTTATATTATAAATGGACTTATTATCAGATTCATCAAAGTTTAGAACATGGAGACCATTCATTAAATGACTAAATCATAAAAGATGTCTCCATAATGGATGCAGATTGTATTATTCTCAATAACAAATCTAAAACCATCAATGTCCAAACATGAAACTGAAATAACATTGCTACTCATAGCAGGCACATAGTAACAGTTACTTAAAATAAGTCCAGAAGGCAAAGCTAATTCAAAATTTCCTACAGCTAATACAACAACTTTTGCTCCATTAGCCACACGTAGGTCCACTTCGCCTTTTGCCAATTTTCTACTTTGCTTAAGACCCTACACATTTACACAAATGTGAGAGCTATATCTGGTATCTAATACCCTTGATATATAAGTAGATAAATTGACATGTATAACATAAATACTTGAAGAAATAGTCTCACTATCCTTTTTCCTTTTCAGATCTTCCAAAGATAGTTTGCAATTCCTCTTCCAATGACCTGGTTCATTGCAGAAGAAGCAAACCCCTTCCTTTGGTGGTTTAACCTTAGGCTGGGTTTTGAGCCCTTTAGCTTTGGTCCGACCTTTTAGCTTTGCCCTTACCCCTACCATTGGCTTTTCTCTTCTTGCCCTATCCCTTTTGAACCAACACAATTCAATACTTGTGTGATCACAAATCTCTCATGCCTTGCCTATTGTTGGAACATTTCCTAAAGGTGTATGATCATATCGTATGCCTCCATGTCTTCCATTTGCTTCCGAAGCTCAGGATTCATAGTGGCAAGCATGATGCAAGTGACATTCAAAGAGTCTACAACTCTTAGAGCATCAGCAACAAGTTCATTAGGGATTGGTTCATTTAATTTCCTTTCATGCTTAAGAACAATTCTTAAGTTACGGTACCAATCAAGGAAATTTGTGGTATTCAGATTATCTTTTCAAGAATCGATCGCAAGGTTATGTTGTTTGTTGTCATGATCTATATACAGAGGCATGCAAAGTTAATTATCTTTATATAAGTCATTTTACATACTTCTACTATTTTATCAAATTAATAACCCTTCAATATTAATTCGGAAAACAAATTTTCTTAGTAGAATAAGATCCATATTTCACCAAATATTGAGTCAGCTTTGGCATGACGCTCAAAATTTAGTTATTTAGGTAGGAAACCCTTTTCCAATTACATCACATGTAACTCTTGTTATGGGATTGACATCACATGTCCCGGCCAAATAATCCCATTTAATGCCATAGGCCCAAAACCGTTTTGATAGCCTATTTAAGCCTAACCATTACAACATGTGAATATCACTATTATTCACCTTGCCTTACTAAGATAATCTATTGCACCCTGCTTTGGCAGAACCTACAATTGGACGATCAAAGCCTTGACAAGTGTCGAACCATGGAAGGCATTTTTATGACTTAATATTATGTGAGGGATTTTAAAATATGATATGTCATATTCATGTCTTCATGACATCTTCATGTCTTCATTACAATAATGAATAGATACAAAAGATTCCTACTAGCACATTCAAAAAAAAATATAAATCAAAACACTTCATAAGCATATTATGTAGTTTGTATAATAAATTTGTGCTTAACTAATTATATTGTTCTTTTGTAAGGGATTAAGAGGGCATCGCCCCCTGCGGGGTTCTGGGGCAGCGCCCCAGACGGTGGTCCCCTGCGGGTTTCAGGGGCAGCGCCCCGGAAAGCTAAACGAAAAAGTAAATCTGGGTAAGGGAAATCTTTTGAAAAATTGAAACTCCTTTTTAAACCCTTTAAAATTGTTTCCAAAATTTTCATGAAAATCCTTTCTTAAAACTAAAAAATTGTTCAACAATTAAACAATTTGTTTTAAAACAACCCAGATCTGTTCAACAATTGAACCATATCATATATGTAAAAGACCCCAAGAAACAGATCTAATTCGCAATTCAGAACTGTTCAGGATTTATAAATACAACCGCAGATCAAAGGAATAAAACAGATCCAATCTATCTGCTACAGTTTAAAAATCGGAATTCCAAATCTGAGTAAAACAAATATATGCTTGTTTTATTTATTTTTTATCGTCCAATTGAATCAGACGCATGCTAGCAAACAAACCAAAAAAAAAAAAAGAAAACTTCAACGTCCAGTTTCACAAAACGGACACCTGTTCCTTTTTTTTTTTAATTAAATATCAATTGGATGATCAAATCATCTCACGCGCAAACTGATATCCAATTCTCATCGGACGAACTCAGATGCACAAAGATACAGCAGCTTCAATTGGAATTACAATAAGACCCAATTACAGACGCGTGGTGGGCATAGATCTGATTCCGTGACATGCGCCAGACGCATGAGCAGACATAAAAACAATTACGCCAAGAGACTAGTTCCGACATGCCATCAGACTTGTTCGTCGTCTTTTTTTTTAATTAAATCAGAAATCCTAATCCACTTGAGACAAAAGCAGATTAAAAATTTGCAATTCAGACCACTAGTCCGTAGCAAACAGGAACAGACGCAACATGGGATCCGCAATTCATTTGTTTAATATTTTAATAAAAATCAAAATCCAATTCTGATGTAGATAGTGTGGCGTGTCTGTTTTTCAATTCTGTTCGTGGCGTAATTTTTTTTTTTTTTATAAATATAAACTTATTTAGAAAAACCCAAAATTCTATTGTAATCAAATTACAATCAAAATACAAATCCACATTTGTATTGGTTTAGTTCCTCATAAACTCAAATTGATTTCATAATCAACATATAAAATCAAATTTCATAGCATCACATGCAGATCATAAAAACAAATTTCAATCTAATCGAAGACACAAGCGGCTCTGATACCACTGTTGGGTTCCAAGGGTTTAAAATTTTTATAAAGATCAAATCTTTTTGCAGCGGAATCAAAAGAAAACCCTAACCCAGTATCCATGTGTATCGATTAGATCAGAACAAGATAAAGATTTCAGATCCATACCTTTTGGTACCTTTTCAAATCTGGAAATTCGGATCTGAGATGTTGCAAACGCAAACACCCTCTACGGTATCTACACGAATGAATGCTCCTTAAAGATCCTCTGTGTGCTAGCACAATCTAGAACACCTTCTAGATTCGAATGGGATTAAACTTTCTAATCACGACTCTCGTGTTATTTGCTTTAGGGTTTACAGTGTTTCACTGCAGTCTAATGTGACAGCATGTGTTGTCTAACCCTAAAGACAAACCCTTATGTTTTTTATAATGTCATTCAATAATGACATTTTTACCCTTAATCTAATTAGGGATAAATAATTATATTATAATTTATTAAATAAATTATAAGATAATTAACGAACATAAGAATCCCTAATCTAATTAGGGAACATAAAATTTTTTGGCCTAGGGCATAATTACCAACAGTTATAAATGAATCAAACCTCTTGTATCACTGCTTAAGTGACTACTTCAAGCCATCTAGTGACTTCTTTAACATGTAAATGTGATCCTCCTTTCTTGAGACCACAAAACCCTTTAGTTGTTGCATGTAGATATCTTCTTCAAGCTCTCCATGCAAGAAAGCTGTCTTCACATCTAATTGTTTGAGCTTAAATCTTGTAAAGCTACAATACAAAGTAATACTCTAATTGAACTGTGTTTTACAATAGGAGAAAACACATTAGTAAAATCAATACCTGGTATCTGATTGTAGCCCTTTGTTACAAGTCTTGCCTTGTAACTGGGTTCGTCAACACTTGGTGTTCCATCTTTCTTCTTGAAAATCCATTTACAACGAACAATCTTCTTCCCTTTAGGAAGCTTCACTAAATCCCAAGTGCCATTCTTACAAAGAGATTCCATCTTCTCCTGCATTGCAATCATCCACTTACTAGAATCATCATAATTAACAGCTTCTAAGTAAGTTGATAGCTACTTATTAGAATCAATATCCTCTGCTACATTCAGTGTATAAGTTACAAGATCTACTTCTGCATATCTTTGAGCAGACCTAACTTCTATCCTAAGTCTATCTCTAGCAATGAAATACTACTACTGTATTGGTGTAGAGAGAACTACCATGTGTTTTTGATATAGGCTAAGAAGTAGTCTTTGATGTAGAACCTGAATCAATCTCAAACTCCACCTACATGCTTAATTTCTGCTATGCTTTATCAAATGAAGTGTTAGAAGATGAGTCATGTAATATAGCTACTTCATCAAAGATAACATCTCTACTAACAATAGCTTTCTTCGATTTAGGACACCACAACTTATATCCCTTGACACTAGGTTTAAAACCAAGGAATATGCATTTCAGAGACCTAGCTCAAGCCTCCCATTACTTACATGAGCATATGCAAGATAACCAAATTTTTTTCAACTTTGAATAATTTGTAGGAGTACCAGACCATACCTCTAGTAGAGTCTTCTTCTCAATTGCTATTAATGGAGACCTGTAAATCAAATAACATGTTGTAGAAGCTGCTTCAGCCCATAATGACTTCAGTGACTGAGCATTAGAAAGCAATATCTGACTTTCTCCATAATGGTTTTGTTCATCCATTCTGCTACCTTATTATATTGAGGTGTACTAAGAACTGTTAGATGCCTCACAATTCCCTCTGATTTGCATAGAACATTAAACTCTTTAGAATATAATTCTAAGCCATTATTAGTGTAAAGACGCTTTACCTGCTTCTTAGTTTGTTTCTCAATCATTGTCTTCCACTCTTTAAATGTGGGTAAAAGATCACTCTTCTGCTTTAAGAAAAATACCTAAACTCTTCTGAAGAAGTCATTAATGATAGTCAACATGTATATAACATCTCCACTTGAAGGCACTCTAAACGACCCCCAAAGATAAAAATGGATGTAATCCAAAGTACCATTTGTATTATGAGTACCTATGGTGAATTTGACTTTTTTGCTTCCTAAAAACAGAGTATTCACAAAATTTAAACTTACTGATGCTTTGCCTATCAAGAAGTCCTCTTCTGCTTAATTCATCCATGCCAGCTTCACTCATATGCCCTAGACACATATGCTAAAGTCTAGTAGCATCCTCTTCTGATAGAGAAGAAGAAGTGATGGTTGCATCACTTGCAATCACAGAACCCTGCAAAACATATAGGTTAACATTCCTTTTCTGCCCCTTCATTTCCACAAGTGATACTTTACTGATGTTCAAAACTCCACCTTCACTTGTGTATTTGTACGCTTTTATATCAAGAGTACTCAAAGTGATTAAATTTCTCTTCAAGTTAGATACATGTCTCACATAGCGAAGAGTCCTGATAACACCATCAAACATTTTAATCTTTATCGTGCCTATGCCTACAACCTTGCAAGAAGCGTTATTACCTAACTGGACAACACCCTTAAACACTTTTCATATGTTGAAAACTAGTCCTGATTGAGACATATATGAAAAGAACAACCAGAATCCAGAATCCATTCCTCACTGGTCAGAGGATCATCATTAGAAGATCTCCACCATTGTGATCTTCAGCTACATCGCTTCAGCAGATTGTTCTGGTTATTCCCTCTTTTGATTTTCAGCAGTTCTCTTATATTTGTTCTACATCTTATAACGTTTAGATTTGATGCGTTCTTTCTTTTTGCAATACCTGCTGATCTTATCTCTATTAGAAGACTTTGATCTTCCCCTTGAATTACCACTAGAATTGCGACCTTGACTCTTACCATGAGTAATAAGTCCTGTTGCCTGAGGCTTAGATCCAATCACCAAATGTTTCATCTTCTCAAAAGAAGCTAAAGCTTCATAAACTTCCTCCGTGGAAGAGAATCACGACTATACAGAATTATGTCTCTAAAATTTGATTAAGAAAGAGGTAACGAACACAATAAAATTTAGAGCTGGGAAAGTGGGTTAAATGTGCCAACCCAACCCAACCCAACTCGGCCCGGCCCGGCCCATGCAGGCTGTGGGTTAAACAGGCCAACAAATTTTAACCCACTTTAATAAACGAGCTAAAATTTATAACCCTAACCCAACCTACACGGGTTGGTGGGTTAAACGGGCCAGCCCACTAACTTGACTCATTTAAAATTTAACAAAAGAACAATATTATACTAATAGTCTTATAATTTAATGTCATCTCTCATGATTTTTCAAGTGAAAAATACTAATATTGGATACCTCATTTCAACGAAAAAAAATATTACTTTAATAATATTGATATATATATATATGCATATATTGGCCCAAATTTGATATATATATATATATATATATAACCCATTTCAATGAAAAATATTTCTGAACTTTTTGGGGCTATCCAATCTGCAGTACTCTGTAAATTCTGTATTGGCTAGTGTTACACAACTAGTATTGAATTTCATATCAAGATTCATTTGCTTTATAGAAAATGTCTTCTTCATATTTCGGTTTTGAAAAGGGGAAATGGTGATTCTATTTTTTGATCTAATCTAATTAACCAACCATGCCAAAGCCACCACCTTTACCAATCATGTCACAACCTCTTGAAACTTTTAGAAAATGTTTTCCGTCAAACAAATGATTAATCAATCAAATAATTGAAGATTTTTTGTATGTTTGTATCTTTGCTGAGATTTTTAATCAAGTCAACGTGGAAACCAACTGTTGCTTAGCTTATTTCCATAACAAGGGGGATTAAAAAAAACCAGGACAATGGTTGTTAATTATATTTTTATTGATTTCGGTAAATATAAGGAATCTACGAAAGTGAAACGTTTGGCTGTCCTTAAACAAGTCTTAGTTTAAGTTTCAAATTTAAGTTTAAAACCTATTTTAATCTAAAAAAAAAAGTGGGCCAACCCGGCCTGTTGCGGGTTAACCTGCTTTAACCCGTGGGTTAAACGGGCTGGGTTTTTTTAGCCCGCTTTTAAACGGGTTGAAAAAAATCAACCCTAACCCGTTTTAAAAGTGGGTTAAACGGGCTAACCCACGGGTTATGACGCATTTGTCCAGCTCTAATAAAATTAATTCTAAATCCTCCTCATCATACTTAACCTCCAATGTTTCTAAATCAAAACAATTTCCTTAAAAATAGTTAAGCGGTCTTCTAGAGACCTACCTTTTGTCAACCGGTGTGAATATAATAACTGCTTCAAATGCAATTTGTTGGTTAAACTCTTTGCCATACATAGCTACTCCAATTTCAACCATAACCTAGTAGTTGTCTTCTCCTTCAATGCATCATGCAAAATCTGATTTGACAAATGAAGATGAACTTAAGAAAAGGCTTTTTGATCCTTACGTTGCTTTTCTTCCTATGACCATGAAGAATGCATTTTATCAAACCCTAATAATGCATCATCCAAATCCATCTGTGCTAACACTGCTCATATCTTGACTTGCCAAAGAGAAAACCTTGTGTTGCGATCCAACAAAGAAATGTCATACTTCACTGTTGCATTGTAGAAGAAACACAAAACCAAAACCTTCGACTATGATACCACTTGATATAATCCAATATGAAAAACAATGGCATAAACGAACAGAAAAGTACATAACAGACAAGTTTATGCGGAAACCCTTGCGGGGAAAAACATGAGTAAAGGATAGGAGAATCCATTAGTGTTAAAGAAATGAAGAATGAAGTACAAAGGATGCATACAAAATGATCTCGCAAATCTGAACTTTCAAACTCACATAAAACCCCAACAAAATAACGCATATTTATATGTGTATATAGGTAGGTGAGAAAAGGCTGGCATCTTAAATCCACCAGCCAAAATTTAGGCCAATTTGAAGATAAATTCAAGGTTGGTCCCCAAGCCGGTAGTATAGATTCCAGAGCTGGCAACCTTGATCCCAAAAATAGTAGCTTTGATGAAGTTAAGTCAAACATCTAACTTTAGATATATACACTTCCCCATTAAAGGAAATCATAACTACTTCCATTGCCTTGGATTAGTAGGATTTTTGTAAGAATTATTTAAATCATCATGTTGAGGATACAGTCAGTGATTCTAGTAGTTATAATATACTGAGTAAAATGGATAATGATAAATGTGGTTAACGCTGGTGTTGGTGTTGATTGTGTAACAAATGGGGTCTTAAACCTCCCCTTATTGACTTATTATGGTTGTAACAGGGGCTAAATTCATCGGCTTAGCCTTGCTTATTAGTGGAATAGATGGCATTATCTCCATTTATTATGCTTAGCCTTCATAATTTTTCGGTAGCTGAAAATATCAGATATCGCATTTATACGCGTTTTCTTACTATCGGTACTTAAATTGTCATGTCTACTTTACATTATACTATTTACTACTATTCTACACTATTTATCTATCTCTATTTTTTCTTACATCCTACTCTTATAACCCATACATCTATTTCTTACACATTTTTTTTCCAATACAACTTCACATATTTCATATTTTACTTCTAATTAACAAAAATACAAAAAAAAAATAAAATAAAATTTTCACTCCCTCTCTCTCTCAAATTTGCGCCGGCCCCTCTCTCTTCCATCTCCAATTTGTTTCATTTTTATTTATTTAATTAACACAAATTACTCCCACATTTTCCTATAAATACCCCCTCTTACTTCCACTTCCTTCACACCTTTCCTACACTAAAGTTTACTCTCCCAAAATTCTCCAAGAATTCTCTCCCAAAGAGTTCTCTCAAGTTTAGTTCTTTTAGGTAATTTTTTTCTTCAAGTCCTCTTTATATTCATTTACTTAGTATGAGCTTAGTGTGTGTTTTCTAAACCATGAAGGTTGAAGAAAGCAATAATAGGTTCATACTTTGTTTTTGTTCATCATCTAATTTATTTATGTTGCTTTTATATTTATAACTATCTAATATATCTATAGAGCAATATATATCTTTTAGAGCATATAAGCTCATTTGTTTTGCAATTTATTTACTTTCATGTTGTTTTTAAGACTAGTCTTTCTAGTCTTAGACTTGTCCTCACAAGTCAAAACTTTTTCTTTTCTTTTGGGACTAGTCTTTCTTAGTCCCGGGATACCTTGATGAAGCTAAGGTTCCAATACTTGTTTTATTTCTTTATTAGCTTATTCTTTCAAGTTATTATGTTTCTTTATGTTTCCATAACTTTATGATTCATATTCATGCATGAACATAATGACTTTTGTCTCAACAAAATAAATGAGGAAAGGTTTTCTTAAAAATTCTTTTCTAGAAATAAATGTAGAAAGTAAGTTTCTTAAACAAACTTTTTTTTAAGTTTCTTAAACAAACGTTTTTTAAGAAATCTAAGGAGCTCATAAACATACATAGAAAGGACTTTTTGAAATAAACAAAAGGTTTTACAAAAACTTCACTTTTCATCAAATGCTAGAAATTCTTTTTGGAATGATCTCAAGAAACACAGAAATTATTTTATAAAGTTTTTATTACTTTTAAAAAGTGTTGGGAACTAAGCTTGGAAAATAAAAATCATTCCTTAGGAATTTAAAGCAATTACAAGAAATTAAATTTAGGAGAAAGAAATACTCATTTGAAATAACTTAAGATATTTTCAAAGCAAAATGAATATTTCAAAAGTTCTCAATTTTCAAAATCTTTAAAAGACTTTACTTTTTCATAGTTTGAGACAACTTCATTAACTTCATACATTTGATATAAGTCAATAAATATATGTATATACATTTCAAAGGTTTTACAAATTATTATAATATGTATCTCTTCAAAACGAGCTTTTATTATAAGAAGGAATTCAAGTTTATGTAAATTTGTGGTGAATCTGGTCGCCACTTTTTCGGAACCCAAACGACCTAGTTTGATGAAAATAAGTTTAGAAATAGATAGATCTTTTCGAATAGGTAGAAACGATATATTATATGCAAAATTCCAAGTTAAAATGAGCAAGTTATCGCCATTTTAAATTGGAATTTCCTCTTATACGATTTTACCGCGATTTTAAGAAAAGTTTAGAATCTTCAAGAATAGAAATTTCATGAAAGACTCATTTTGGGTATTTCATCTTGTTTAGGTGAAGAAGGACCCGAGATCACTTTCTCGGAAGATTACTTCGATTAGGATCTACCGACATGGAGCGAGTTAATCCTTTACTAAGTTACATTTCCTTGTTTGTGCTTGTAAGTAGTAGCACTAGAAATTAAGAAAAAGATAAATGAATAATTGTTGTGTGACTTGGAATTATGATTGGTTGAATATAAATTAAGAATATTGAAAGAAGGTTTGACAAATAAATTGTGATTCTTGTATTGATATGATGAAAATTGTGTTGATCGCCTTTAACTTGAACTCAATATTATTTGGTTAAATGTATATTGAAATTAAATCATGCATATCATAATTGTGAGTCAAATTTATTTCACTACTATTCTTCGTGTGGGGAAACGAGGAAATGGTAGTGGTGGCTAGTAGGAGCCGAAAAGTTTACATGGACTAATAGGAGCCAAGAAGTTTACAGGGCGAGCAGGAGCCGGTAAATCTGCAAATATTGATGGTCGTATGAGCCTGTAACCTCCCAACCCTCGACATGGAGGGTGTAACATCCATGCTACACTTGATTTCTGGTTAATCATGTGTATTTTGTTTGCTCATGTGTTTGATGCATTCTCATATTCTTGATTAAATACTTGCTTGCTATATGGACATGTTCTATAGATGGGAATTATCTCATTAAGCTAGATTTGCTTCTACCCTTATAGCTTTTTGTTACAGTATGATTACCTTTGGTTGGCCCCAAGGAGCTTTGTATGCCAGGTACGAGTTTAAGCTACTAGGAGTTTTTGGGAGAAGCTATATGTATTTAAGTTTTGATCATAGGCTTCTAGGAAAATCTCTATAGTAGGCTTGTGTTATAGTTGCTATTATTTTGTTGAAAGACTTTTAAGACGGGGGAATGCCCCTAAGATGATGTAAGGAAATATTATTTAAATGAAGATCTCATGTTTATTTATATAAGTTCTTGCTTGCTTTTATTGTCTACTTAAACGCAATACCCCTATGAGTCTCCTACTATCTTGGAAGCACGCCTTGCATGTGATATCGAAGCTCCTGCATGACTGAGGTTGTCATTCATTAGCTTTGATATTATATGCGGCGGACTGTCACGTTTAAGGTACCCTTCGAGGTATGACATCATATGTTTAGTTTGTAATTTTTTTCGAATGAAAAAATGGTTCAATTTATCTTTTGAACTATTTTTTGTTCTTAAAATAATAATAAATTCTATTGTGATCACTTATGTAAATATAAACGATAATAGTTTAAATTAATTATTTACCTAAATATATATATATAAGACTTATAGAGGGAGAGATTTGATTCGCCGTAAAACTATATCCGTATACTAGTTTCATGTTTTTAAATTATCCTAAATTATAATGGTATATTAGACTCAATATAATAAGCATATGCTATCACAATATGAGATGTTGTAAACCCCGGTATTCTCAGTAGTTAAGAAAACCCCGGGAGTTGAAAAGCGAAACCTTAATCCGGTTCAGTATAAGCCTAGTAAGAGAAGCTTAGGAACCCTAAATCCGGCTTTCCTTCGGTTTCATAATAAAATAAGTTTTATAAAATAAATGAATATGAATTATCATTCTAAAGTATATTTTAGACCTTTGAAAGTTTTAAATTCGAGAATTTTTTAATTCCGGGCCTTCTCGGCTCAATTACGGAAAAGCGTGCCTCGAGATCACGAATCAAAAAAATATTCATTAGAATCGTAATTTTATAAGGATTCCAAAAATATCAATTTTATAATTATTGGTTATAAAAATTACAGTTATAGCCTTTTTCCGTATTTTCGTTACAACGGAAAAGTAGATGTCTTGTCTACTATTCACAAGTACAAACACTACACATTATTGTATTCTTACATCCTTACAACTACTCATTACAATTTTCTTTTCCAAGAAATTTTTTTCTTAATAAATTATTACATTTATTACATAAATTACAAATTTTTATCAAAATCCAATTTTCTCTCTCCCTCCCCTATGGAAGGCCGGTGCACCCCCCTCCCAATTTCCTCATTTTTGTTTTATTTTACTCATTTTATTACAACTAAACCCTAATCTATTCATTATATAATCTCCTTTTTTTTCTCTCTTTTCTCATTTTCACTCCTCCAAAAAAATTACAAAGGTTGAAACCTCTTTTCCCCTTAGCTTGTGCTGTGACACACACATGCACTCCTTCACAAGTTTGTTTTATCTTCTTTTCTTCTTCAAATCATCCATTAGATGATGATTCCAAGCTTTGTTCTTCCTAAATCTTGTAATGACAAAGCTATTCTTGTGTGTTTTCCACATTTAATCCCAATGATCAAATGCTAGGGACATGAAAACACTTATACAAGAATATCAAGCCATCACAAGGAGTGGATGTAGTGTTTAAAAGAGTTTTTGTTGAAATATCATCTTGTTCATGCATATAAAGTAGAGATCTTGCATAGAAGTTTATGTTCATGCCATGAAACTTATGATTCATGTATTATACTTAGTAGATCTAGTGTTTAGACATTTATATCTTCATCTATATTCATGTCCATATGGTTATTTTGATTTTCATGCATTGATGATCATAAAAATGTAGCCTTGCTTATGTATAGATATGTTAGATGGTAGGTCTTCATGTATAGAAGGCAAGAAAATTGAAAAAAAGAAAAGGTTTTGTTAGAAATGCTTGGTTGAAAATTCGGATGATTTTGGAACCCTACTTTAAAAACACCAAAACCACTTTAAAACTCATATTTTTCATAAAAATTGGAAGGTATATGTAATAGATATCCTTAAGGAATGATTTTCATAAGTTTAGATGAGTTTAGGCATGAGGAAAATGTAAAACAAGTAGTGGAGTTAGAATGAAAGATATTGAGATAGTGATTAGAGGTCAAATTCGTATTTGAGAATGATGCCTACATAAACACTTAGTATTCAAGCTTAGATGGCATGTTTTATGAATCAAATGGAGTCCTTAGACAATAGATATAATGAAGCTTCAATTTTTAACGCATTAAACAAGTTTTCCCACAAAGGAAGTGCAAGAAAAGGAAATTTATAAAATTCGGATTTTTGTGAGTAGCTTGTTTAAAAACATATTTACCCAATGAAAAATGTGGATTTTTATGCATAAATGAAGGGCATGATTAGTATAGATATTGAGAACTCATTTTTATTTAGATGGCAAGTAAATTTCAAGAATAAAATCATAAAAAAACCCTAGAGAATGTAAAGTTGGAAAGAATAGCTTTTCATAGGTGATCATTATAGAGTTCTTAAAATTAAGAGTTCATAAGAGTCCGTCATCAAGGATCATCAAAACCATGCATATATTGAGCTCATCACATGATATTCATATTAGGAATTCATTCATATACCATCCATGCATGAATCATCAACTAGGAACATTTTTATCATATGCGAAACAATTTTTCGGAATTGGAAAAGTTACAGAACAGATCTGATCCCACTGTTCTGTGACCTTAATGTTTTCAAAACTTGAAAATAATACTAGAAATAGATAGATCTTTCGAAGTAGATAGAGATCGATAAAAATTTGCAAAATTCGAGTTAAAATGACCAAGTTATGGCCATTTTAAGTCGGAGCTTCCGCAATAGTGAGAATTCCGAGTTTGTGAAGTTTAGATGTATAGCTTAAATTAGTTTAGTGATGAATTTTTAGGTTATTCTTATTTGGTAGGTGATACGAGCAAGACGATACATTACCACCCGATTACTATTACTAAAAGACCGGCGAACCATGGTCGAGTGAGTACTACTTCCGCTCTCAATTATTGCTTGTGATTGTAATGATAGTGGCATTAATTGTTTAGGCAAAGATAAAAAATGATTATGCATGATGGGGTATATGGGAATTATATATTTTCTGCTGTTGATGTGTGAATGGAGCTTAAGGAATATCGAAACCGGGTGTTAAGCTATTGCTTGTTTAGCTAGAATTTTATATTGATTGTCAGCGTATAATTGTTGATCACCTAAAAGAATTGAATTAATCTATATTCGACTTCAATTTCAATTGGACTCATTCATATCACGATGGGGATGGAGCATTAGCATTGGTTGGTTTTTCGTGATCCATAAAACGAATATGTTGGTTAATCGTGATCCATAAAACTAATTATTGTTCAGTTGACCGTGAGCTTAACGGCGTCGTACCGCAGGATTCGTTAATCTGCTAACCCGGGATGGAGGGCACAAGTCCATCCACATATGATTTCCGGCTGGTCATATGTTTGTTGAACTCATTTGTCTGATGCATACCATTTGCTTGAATAATCACTTGTTTGAATGAATTGTCTTAATTGTGATATGGAAGTTTATACTCACTAAGCTAGTTAGCTACGCCCCCATAGCTTTTATTTGTTGCAGCACGAGTTCATTTGACTTAGGCCAAGGCAAGCCACGCTCAGGTACCGGAGATAGGAGTTTCCCTTAGAAGTTTACTTCGCTTTTGTTTAGACTTCCGTTGGAAACTAAAGGACTCTGGATGACTGTAATTGGACTTGATTATTTTGCGGAGGAATGCCCTTAGACTTTTGTAATGTATATATTTGCGTTTAGTTTATTATCTATGGCTAGCGAATGCCGTACTAAACTTCTTAAATCCATTGATGGAGTATTCTATTGTCGTAAAGAGACGCTTTACATCTATACAAGACTTCCGAAAGGCTTGGATAGGGATTTCGTGAGTCTTATATAGTATGTGGCGGGCTGTTACGTTTAGGATGCCCTATGGGGCGTGACAAATGTAAATTTCTATTGCTTGTGTTTCTAATCAACACATTATCATTTGCGTAAACGCATAATTAACTAGGTAATAGAAGTGGATTAAAAGTAAGATAAAAAAAAAGTTTAGAATGATAGATGTTTGAACCTAAAAATTAACTTGTTTATAGATATGTCATAATAATCAAAACATAATATAACCAATCTAATTTCATTTGACAAGAATAAAATTTAGTATTATGTCTTTATTACCATAGAATAGATGTTCCCTTATTTGATTTCTAAAAATTTCTCTCATGAGGAATATTTGTTCCATGTAATATGGAATAGATAAGGAATCTCTATTTATTCTTTTGGCTAGAGGAATTGCCCTTCCTTATGAAAAGCATTTTTTTTTTCTTAAAAATATCCTGATAGTAAGATAAAAGAATTGCTATTCCTTTTCAGCCCTATTTTATTCCAGTGAACCAAATATGATGTAAGGGAAAGACAAATAGGTTGTTGTATTAGGCCTAAAAGAGAAGAGTTGGTACTAGTACACACAAGTTAGGATGTGATATCTTGAAAGTAAGACAAACATATTCATGGAATCCCATCATTTTTATGATCTTATCTATTTAAGAGGAATTGCTATTTCCTAGGTAAAGCATATCGTCCAAAAGTACCCTTAATTGTAAAATGAAGGGGTTGCTATTTTTTAGCCTTATTCTATTCCAGTGAACAAAACATGACGTAAAGGTATGACAAAGATGTTGCACTAGGCTTAAAAAAGAATAGCTAGTGCTAATAAACTAGAGTTAGGATGTAATATTTTGAAAGTAAAAGAAATAGAATAATTGAATTTTGTCATTGTTTGGCTCTTATCTATTTAAGATGGGTGTACCAATCAATGTAACCTTTGTCTTTATAAACCAACTAGTTCTTGATAGGTAAAACTCTATGTTAGATAGTGAAGCTACAAACCCATGGCTCAAGATACACAAAAAATGGTTTTTCATAACCATAAAAAATGGATCCATTTCCATGAAAGTGGGTTCATAAAAAAACATGAGGAGTGGCTAGTGGCTATTTATTTCAAGGCTATGGTAACCTTTTGGGAGCCATTGTACTTACTTTATCTTGGTAATATGGAGTGTTGGGCACCTGGGGGTTTTGAAGGAATTATGCAAGAAAGGGGCTTTTGAGAGTTTTATGTTTAAAGGAGAAGATGATAAAGGATTAATGAATAAGGAGTATCTATCCCCATTTTCAAATCTAAGATGAAGGAAAATTTTATGGTTTCATTATGTTTTTTAACGAGACCAGTTCTTACTATTATTTAATGAGTCAAATTCATATCACTTACTATATTTTATATTAATGATAGATGATTGATTGGATAATTTTCTCTAGGAGACTATAGAAGTTCCCCTAAGATGAAATTATGGTATAGAAAAGTTACAAAATTATAACAAATGTATAAATCAACATAAGGTAAACATATGATGTTGCCCTATAATCATTTTAACCACCCAAATCCTTTAAATTAATAAGACAAATAATTCTAAGTTTCAATAGTGCATAAAATGATTATTTTATGCATTATTTAGGAGTGATGTAACATGTGTCTAACATCATATAAAAAGAAATTATTTAAACACAAATAATATAATTTTAATTACATATATACTGATACAAAATTACATATAAAAGATGTGATTCTATTTTTTTATTAAAAAAAAAATCACACATAAGTCGTGAATCAAAAACCTTAGTACATTACAAATCATGTGTTAAAGTAAAGTCACATGTTTAGCATATAATTTACTATAAATGGAAATTTTAGTATTTTTGTAAAAATTATAAAAATTGCACATAAGACATACAATATGTATAAAAGCAAAAACATATGTTTAATATAAGATTTTACATCGGTATTTATAAAATTTTTTTCATTTAATATGTATTTATATAATTAAATTATTGATGGAGATAATCAGACAAATATCTCTATTAAGGGCAGCATCATTTGAGGGTAAAATGAACCGTTGGACCACCGAAAAAAAAAAAAAAAGGCTTGAATTCCAACAGCACACAACAACCACATCTCTGAAGTATATCAATGGCACGAGAACGTAAAGTCTATGGCAAAACTAGAGAGTTTAAATGTCTTGGTGGAGTGTAGTAAATCATACCAACATAATGCCGAGAGATGAGTGAATTAAGAAAAAAGGGGAACTTTGGCTGAAGAAACTAAAGCCTATTATCAGGGACAAATGAAGTGTTAAGATGAAGACTAAATTTATTGGAGTTGAGGAAAATCTCTTTTATAAATGTTGGAATATGCTAAAAGAAAAGGGAATGTTGATGATTTTTAATTATTCATTTTTTTATATGTATAATTATAAGAGCATACCCATATACATTCTAACTGTCTTTTATATTTATGTTATCATGATTGTATAAATTCACTCATAAATCGTGATTAAAGAAAATTATACCAGAGGAGATTAATATTTCAAGTTAAATTCAAATAGGGAGTTAGTGTGTTAAGTAAAAAAATTACTCAATGTTGTACAAAGTAGTGCTAATAGAGATTAACCTTTTAAGTGATTACGATAGAGGGATCAATGTTCATTTTATAACAATATGGGAAAAATCACATATTTGTACTGCTTTATACGAAATTAATGTATTCTTTCAGTTTCTTAAAAGTTGATTCTCTATTTGAAGTTATCTTTAAACATTAATTTTCTTTAATATTCCACTATGATTATCATGTTATCACTATATGGTTGTAACTAAATAAAAGAATAAATACAAAAAGCATTTTGAATCCTTAACAATGTTCCAATTTTAATTAAAAAAAGAAATTTTTTTGTCCACTTTGTAAAATTTTCGATGTATTCTCAACGTATATATGTTTTTTTATTAGTATTTGGCTCATAAGAATTAATTTGGTACAATGGTAAATTGGTGATATTATATATGTGTATATATATATATAGAGAGAGAGAGAGAGAGAGTAATATACTAAAGAAATATTAGTCACAAAATTGTACAAAAGAAGAATATTGTAATAACTAGAAAAAAAGCCCAAAAAAGGGGATCTTGTGAACCTTCTTGTTATTGGTTTTTAATATTTGTTTATTTATTCATTTTTATTGTTGCATAACCCCTTCATGGACACTCTCAAATCTTGGGCTGGCCCACATTATTGGGCCATAACCCATCATTTAATGAGTCACAGGATTTGATCAGGTGCACTTGAAGATTAAGAAATACAAGAAAATTTGAAGAGAAAATACGACAGATTTAAGAGTGTTGATGAAAATTCTCTTTTGGAAATGTTAGGAAATGTTAAGGATTCAAATAGGAGGAAAAAAGATTAAAAATTGAAATAGAAAAGTAAGCATTAAAAATAATTTTTTACTTTTTTCCCTTTTACAAATAGAATCACATATAATTATAATTATGATGTTATATTGACATAACAGTATATATAATCATAGTTACAATATAATCATGCAATTATAATTATATTATTTAAATGACTAGCATATTAAAAAATTTAGAAAAAGAAGAACCTGCCTCCAGAAGTTGATTAATTGGATGATGGTCTGGCATTAAACATAAAAGTGTAGCAAGATGATAAAGCTAATAAAGCTAATTCCATGATAGCCCACCACTTAAAAAACAAGCAATGGTCCTTTGTTTCAAGAAGTTGTTGTGGCCTAGGAGATTTATTTATTCATACCTATATGAGTGACGATGATGTTCACAAGCAACTAAATTTGGCCATATATGCAATGTGGGTGAAAAATAGGTATGTTTTGAAGGGTGTTGATTGGCAATTTACATAGGGCAATTTCTGATGACAGCATATTCTTTTACCTGGTTTATATTCCCATTGATTACTAGTACAATTTTATGAGAAAGATAATTTCTGTGGGAGATAACCTTTGGCTCTCTTCATAACGAAAGACAAAAATGTATTTTTAAAGTTTGATTATTTATATCATTCAATATTGGACTGTAATGACAGTTACCTATAGAGATAAGTTCCTTTTAGTACATAAATTATATTAAGAAATGTTGAGATCAAGTTCAATAGGTTTTACTGCAAACTTTTCATATCAATTTTTTTTTTTTAAAATCATTCCAATTAAGGACTTGACTTTAGCACACAATTCAAGCCCCATATTTGATAAAATAATTTTTAAATCTCTATGGCATGTTTAAAAAATTGATAGGATGATCTCAAATCGTAATTTTCTGTTTTGATTATTAGTAAGTAACTCGATAATAATTATTTTTTGATGCATTGGGCTCTGCTGTCAGTTCAAGTATATATTTCAACATTAGAATGGTACATGATAATTAAAAAAAAAAAAAATTCTGAGAGTAATCATGAGTGAGCATGCATAAGAAAAGTCAATGTCTTCCTTTGATTATTTAAGTAAAGCGATAAAACGGTGGATTAGGACAAGTTCCTTTGCTAATTACTCAATATAGCTTTACTCTTCTTGTTAGAGAGCTTAGTGTGTATATAAATTTATATTAAGCCCTTTTGATAACTGGAAGCTTTATATGGAAATCGAGGCGCACCATTCAAATATGTATAACGCCAAAAAGGAATCGAATACATGTCAAATCGAAATAATTTAGGAACATAGTTATCACTGTCCATAAGACGAATATGAGGAAAGCAAGCGCTTTATCAAGACAAATTAAATGATGCAAATTCTTTTCAAAAGATATTATTCTTCTTTGTTTATAGCAGCTTTTGTTTTTCTTTTCGGGCCAAATTTACGTAATAATCCTTGAAAAAAATCACGAAAACACTCCCAATCTATAATATGCTATACTTGTAATATGTCTTTTAGATCGATTCTTTTACTTGATATGACCGATATTTTCCAACTAAATGTTAAATTATATTAGAAAAACCATAAATTTTGATGATAAATTTGCTTAAAAGCTAATAAAAAGTATATGTTGATATAGACTAATTAAGTATTACACTAAAGTATAATATTTGATATGACAATATTTTTAACGGGGTATGTGTTGTACTAAAACCTTCAAGGGTAGTCTAATTATGAGGTAATCGATTAACAACCATTCTCTTTATGAGAAACTGATACGAGATTGCTATTGGACGTTAAGTTTGACTAATTTTGAATTATTCGATAAATGAACTTAGGTAATGATTTTAAATTCTATTAGAGTACATATATATGCAAATATGTTATATTGATGTAGAGTCAAATAGTGCAATGAGACATGTGAAATGACATTTGTTGGGTAAGGATATTATTGAACGATCTATACAGTAAGTTTACTCACTTTTGAAGAGAATGAAATGATGTTTGACCGGTTTCCCAAGCAGGATTTGCTGGAACAATGAATAAATTAGTATGTGTTTCAAAATCTTATGCATGAAATTATTGTTTGGTAAATAAAACTAAAACAAGTGTGTAATATAAAGAAAAATAATTTATATTAAAGGGCAAAAGTATCATATGATATAAAATAAGAGGGTTTTATGGTTCACCTTAATATATAATTAAATGTTTTGTCAGACACGTGATTGAATATGAAGAGACGGGATGGAAGACAAATGGACGCAGGACGTAAGATGGCTAAAGGCCATCGGCCCTCAACCCAAAGCCACCAGCGTAGGATTTGTTCACCGCCGGCTTACTACTGGCCTTCATGGCCCAAAAATAATTTTGAGAGCTTTAGGCTGCCAACTTTTCTTCTTAGGTTGACAGCCTTTCTTATATGGAAAATTAAGAGTTTTTCCTTATCTTCTATATAACCTAGGCTTCCTCCTACATCAAAATCATTCCTAAATATAGAAATCTCTCAAAATCTTCTCTTATAGTGATCTTTGCATCAAGAAATATCAAGAAGCAAGATCAAGGTAAGTTAGTTATCATCAAGTCTTTAACAAACCAAAGAGTAATCTATTCCTAAGGTTCTCTTTTGTTTTTGAAGGGAGTTCTGGAGAAAAACCTTAAGTCTATTGGAGAATTAGAGTTATGCAATCAAGAAGGAACTAGAATCAAAGAATAAGTAAAAATTTTCTTTTCTTTTCCTTGGGTGATTTAAATGTATAATCTGTCACGCCCTAAAGCGTAGTTTAAACATAACAATCCGCCGCAAGTTATATAAGACTTAGGAATTACTACCACAACCATTCCAAAGTTTCGTATAGATGCAAGGCGTACCTTTACGACAATTGAATACATGAACCAATGGAGATAAATAGTTTAAATTGACATATTTAAGCATTAAGATATAAACCATGAGTCCACATAATTAATTACAAAAATTCTAGGGGCATTCCCCTGCAAAATATATCGAGTTCAATAAAAGTCTTTACAGTCATCCGATAAATAATAGGGTTTCCTATAAAAGTCTACACAAAACTGAATATAAACTTCTAATGGAATCTCCTACTTCCCGTACCTGCTTGGTGGGATGCCTCGGCCTTAACCAAATATATGGATACTGTAATAAGAAAAAGCTATGGGGGCGTAAGCTACACTAGCTTAGTGAGGAAATACTTCCATAAAGACATTTATAACAAATCAATCAATCAAGTTAATTATTCAATCGTATGGAATGCATCAACCACATGAGCAAACAATCATATGATCAGCTAGAAATCACATGTGAATGGATTTACGCCCTCTATTCGGTGTTAGCAGATTAACGAATACTGCTGTACGATCGTTGAATTAATAAGCCGTTTATGGATCACGGATAACCAACTTATGTTGTTTATGGATCACGATCAACCAACTCATCTAGGTCGTTTATTCATGATCAACCAACTTTTAGCTGTTACGGATAACGAGTAACCAACATATGCTAATACTCCATCCCATCGTGAAGTGAATATGTCCATATTAATTGATCAAATCGAATAGTCATTAATACCAATTTCTTAGGTGATCAACAAATTGCAGACAATCATTCCTATAATACTTTAATCAAGTATGAGTTAATCACCCAAGTTCGATATTCTTAATACCAATTTCTCAACTCAACAATACATACATAATTTCCCATAATTCCCATCATGCAATTTCATTTTTATCTTTTTACCTATGATCTAGTGCAACTATTTGCTACAATCACAAGCAAGAATGAATTAGGAAGTAATGCTCATCAACCATTGGTCACCGGTCTTTTAGTAATAGTAATCCGGTCGTAAAGAATCCTCGAGATCCAAGTCACTTATACGTAAGAAATACCTAAATGAGTATTTCAACTCATAACTAATTATTTTTATAAAAACTATTAGTTCGTAATTTCGTCATTGGTGAAAATTTTAACTTAAAATGACCATAACTTGGTCATTTTAACTAGGGATTTCTCAAATTATATACCGATTCTTATCTACTTCGAAAGATTATCTAATTCTAATATATATCTCAATTTTGAAAGCTTTTGAGCTCGAAAAGATCGAACAGATCTGGTCAGTAAACAAATTTCCACTTTCGAAATTGTTTTGTGAGGAATTATGCTAATTCTACTATCCATGCTAATATGTATAAATAAACAAATCACTATCTTGAATGGTATGTTATGAGCTTCCTATATGCATATTCATGATGGTATTCTATTAGAAAATATTTTTGAAATTTTAATTTACAAGATACCATGAATACTTAACTAGTAAGTTCAATTTTTGTGTTTTTGACCAACACACTTGTTTTAGAGATTTTCCTTAATAAAATTTGCTTATTCTTGCTAAAATTACTTTTTATCATATTCTTCCTTATGGTCTTCATTTTTCAACATAAATTCTCATTTTATACATTGAACAAGCGTTTATATATAGTCATTCATAAATCAAAATTTTGTAAAAATAGATTTTGAGTGATTTCTTTGAGAAAAACTTGTTTGTTACTTTAAAATTTCAAGGCTCCATTATTCCTATCCCTAAGGCTTCATTTCTTTAATAAAATTTCTATTTTGGGTTTGATAAGTAGGTGTTTACGTATTCTTTTCTAGTTACGAATTTCATGCAATTATCTTAAGATCGAATTTTCCTATCTTGTAAATATTTCTTGTTTAACAAATTTTCTTGTAGATCTACCTTTTACTCACAAAGATAATTTCCTATTGTTATCTATTTCATAAGCTCTTCATTTTTTCACATAAAAATCATGTTTTGGAGTTGAAAAATAGGTTTTCTAAATGTGACTCATTTTCCATCCGAATTTACAAAAGTTTGTTTTTATAAAACTAAAGTTGATCTTGAGCTTTTTGGCTCACATTCATAAACATCTTAACTTCTAGAAGTAATAAAACATTCATTTACATAAGACAAGATATTTATGACCATTTACTCAACCTAAACATAATAAATGCGTGAGATCTATAATGTCATGTAAAGGAATAAATGTTTAAGAGCTAGATCTAAGTATAATGATCATGTTATATGCATGAAATGAGATATACTACTTATGATAATGGTGTAGTAGCAAGATCCCTACATGAACTATCACTACATGAATATATTTATGATTATGAGGAAAACACAAGTTTTAAACACAAGATCCACAACTTGTGATGGCTTGATATTCATGTTCTAGTAGTTTTATACCCTTAGTATGAAGCTCATGGGATTTTTGTGATATACATATGAATGATCTAGTCATTACATGTCTTAGTGGTAGTATAGTTTAGATCTATACTTTAGGCTTGTGGAACAAGAGGAGTTGAGAAAAGAAAGTGTGAGAGTGTGTGTTTCATGGCACAAAGAGAGAAAAGAGGGAGGGAGTTTGTGAAATTTTGTAAAAAAATGAAAATGAAGAAAGAGAGTGAAGCATAAAAGAATATATATAGTAGGTTGAATTAGGGTTTGTGTTGATTAAAATAAAGAAAGGAAAATAAAACAATTGAGAGAGAAATAAGGAGGGTGCGCCAGCCATTGGGAGGAAGAAGGAGAGAAAATGATTTGTACATTTTTTTTTCAAATTAAAAGTGTAATAAAGTGTTGGAAAAGTAATTGAAGGTATGTGATGTAATAAGGTATGATTTAGTTTTAAGGATGTAAGAATAGGGTCTGGTTTGTCAGTGTGAGTAGGGTATAGGTTTGTACTTGTGAATAGTAATGAATAGTAGATAAGACATTAGTTATCGATTAGTAAAAAAAAATACGATATAAAGGCTATAATTGTAATTTTTATAAATCGAAAAATTATAATAATTATATTTTTGAATTCCTTATTATATGGGTCTTAATGAGTATTCAGGAACATTTTTCTAATTTCGAGCCCTAGGGGTCGATTTTCTAGAAGTATCCCGGTCGGGTTCGAAACAGATAATTTCTCGAAAACTGAACTTTTTAAGTTTCGTTATATTCCTTAAAACTATAATCTATATTAACTTGCTCTCACAAGATTTATGGTTTTACCCGGTAGAGCCGGACTTAGGTTTCTAGGTTTTTTGCCACCCTAGCTATTCCGGTTTAGGGTTTTAGTTCCGATTCGACTTTCAAAGTCAAGCTTGGTTACAAAGAAAACCAGGGCTTACATAATTTGTTTCCTAATTTTTCTTAGTGGATTTTGAAAGGGAATCAAATTTTGGATTTGGAGAAATCCTAATTTGTGTAGTTTAGGGATTTTGTGGTTTTATAAATCAAAGAAGAAGGTGTGTATGGATTTAAGATTTGTTATTCTATTTAGGGTATAGTTGATGATGGGATTATGGTTAACTTATGAAGACATGTTTGATATTAGTTTTGATTATGTGATCAGATGTTTTTTTGTGAAAGTTAGGGCTTCTGTCCTAAAGTTGATTCAAGTACGATCTTACCTTGTTTGTGCTTATGATTGTAGGTTTAGACTTTTCAAATGAATCTAATACTATGCGGTTTTAATATGTTGTTCGCTGCTTGTCTAGCTAGATTAGTAGATTAGGAGGACATTGCTATAGGATAGCACCTTGATGATCTAAGTGCGAGGTTATTCTAGTGGATCGTGCATAGAGATGATTCCAGTAGTCTAGAAGTAGTGTGAAAATGGTACCATGGTGTGTGGGAGTTCCTAACACCAATATATGTATATATTCTATTGTCTATATTGGTTGATTTTACGAAGTTATGAGTTACTTCAGGTTTCGAATGAACTATAGATAGTTCTAAAATGTATTATCCGCTAGCTAATCAAAGATAATAAATTATGTTTGTTGCATTAGTATTTAGGTTGTATGTGAGATTGTTTATTACCATTCATGTGCATGTGTTTATGATATAGTGTACTGGGCCTTTGTGCTCATTCTTTTATCTTTGTTAGGAACCGTGATGAGGTAGTATTCGATCTTTCTAGATATGATTCTATGTAGATTATGGAGAGGATGATAATGGACTTGATTATCCTGCTATTAGTAATTTACTTTGGATTAAAGATAGCTATCTAAAGACATATGATTCTGACAATTTATGAGATTTTTCCTTTTTTATGTTTTAAGTTTATTTTGAGTTGGCTTAGTTTAGGCCAACAAAGTTATCCAGGAATTTTGTTATGAGATATTTTAAACAGTTATCCTTTATATGAGTAATTGATGATTTATATGTATTTGCGATTAATAGTTTAATGCCCTTAGTGTATTCTTATCAAGTAAGGATATATGGCAAGTTATAATGCCTTCGATTAGGTCGTTACAATGTGC